>SDVV010011311.1:0-15891 GCA_016164225.1 Gammarus roeselii | reverse complement strand
GCGTGATGTCTCCCTGGCTGTTCAACTTCTATATGGATGGAGTGGTCAGGGAGGTGAACGCGAGTGTGCTGGGTCGTGGCTTGGAACTCTTGGAAGCGAATGGGCGGAGTTGGCAGTTGAGCCAGTTGCTATTTGCTGATGACACAGCCCTGGTTGCGGATTCGGAGGAGAAGCTATGTAGGCAAGTGTCTGAGTTTGGTAGAGTGTGTGAGAGGAGGAAGCTTCGAGTGAACGTGGGTAAGAGTAAAGTAATAAGATGCTCGAGGACTGTCGATGCGAGCAAAATTAGTGTCACCCTAAATGGAGTGCTCTTGAAGGAAGTTCAGTGTTTTAAGTATCTGGGCTCCCATGTGGAGAAAACTAAATTAGTGGAAACCGAGGTGAAGTGTCGAGTGAAGGAGCGGAGTAAAGTGTTGGGTGCACTGAAGAGCATAATGAGCTGCAGGACGTTGGGGATGGAAGCAAAGAGAGGGCTGTATGAGGGTGTCATTGTGCCAACTGTGCTGTACAGGGGTGAGAGCAGAGGAGAGAAGAAGGTTGAATGTTTTCGAGATGTAATGTTTGAGGAGCATGGCTGGAGTGTCGCTGAGTGACAGGTTCACTAACGACGGGGTTCGCATCAGAACGGGGATGATGAAGCAGTTAGAGGACAGAGTTAATTCGCGTGTTCTGATATAGTTTGGGCACATGGTGAGGATGGATGAAGGAAGATTGGTCAAAAAAGGTGTTGAGGTCAGAGGGGAGTGGACGTAGGCCTAGAGGTTGACCGAAGTTTGTGTGGATGGATGGTGTGAAACAGGCGTTAGGAAGGAGAGACGTGAGTGAGGAGGTAGCGAGAAAGCGTGCACTGGATAGGCGTGAGTGGAGAATGGTTGTGAACTGATGAGTTTTGACGCTGCCTTGATGTGTTTCCCCCCTAGGCATATCGTTGAGAGACGGGATGGTCATCATGACGCGGCAGTGGTAAACCAGTCACGCTGTCGGGGTTTGCTGCCGACACTGACCATGAACCACACTCATGACCCGAAAGGTTTGTTGAGGGGTCTCCGGCCGGACCCTTTTGCGCAAAAGAGCTAAGGTGTGTGAGGTGCACCTCGCTGTCGGCCACCCCCCTTGCTGAAGGATTTCGGCCTAGTGTCTGTATCTATGTATCCAAAAGTTATAACCATAATGTATATCATGGTTACTCAAGGTCAACATTATAGCTAACCCCACTATAGTGACAAAATCTAATCAATGATGAAACACGGACTTGATTATGATGTTTTCCAAGTTTTGGGGCAGGTTGTGATGTTGATGTTGAAGTCCATGCACTGTAAGAGCCGTGACGTTCTGTTGTCTGGTCTGCAACCTGTGCTTTTGTTGCAGAATGAGATGGCCTTGGACATGAGGACGGCAGTGCTCGAGGTCGCCAACGTGGACCTTGCTGAGAGCGAATTTAGTGAAGTGAAACCCTTCAAGAGACTTAACCTCCTCAAGATCAGTGAGTATCTAAATGCTGCTTAAGGACCAGAAGGAGATGATAGTATCATGAAGCATGCTGAAGATGTAGCTATTGGAATGCAGTTTAAAATTGAACGTTTATGTATTTACATTTGGTGGTAGCTACATGGAAAGAATTGAACCAAAAAGATTTCAAATATTCAGTTGTTGATTTTTTTAAGACCGGATGATTATTTAATGGGTGATTCACAGGGTGTTCAAGAATTCTTTAAACAAACTTTAATACAAGGTTGGGCTAGGTAAAAGTTGCCCGTTTTACTTAGGATACGTGTCCAAAAATGCTTAGTAAAAAAGTTACAAAAACTTTAAAGTTTGTGTGCTGCTGCACATTTCACAATTGCTATTGAACGATTGCTATCCAAACTTCTGGATTGGACGTGGCAGATCCATCTCCTGGCCATCAAGGTCTCCTGACATGATGCCCTTGGATTTCTTCCTGTGGGAACACCTTAAAAGTTTGGTGTACGATACACTAGTTTCGCCCGTACGAGATCTCATCGGCAGGATTATGGACGCCTATGCAAAGATCACTGAAACTGCTGATGTCTTCTGACAAGTTTAGCAATCATTGCGCCAGCGCTTCCACGCATGCATCGCAGCAGATGGGCGGTATTTTGATTAGCAATTGTTAATGCCTAACCTAACTTCCAACTCTTCATTGTTACTTCATAATAAACTTTTTCTGATTGGATTTTTTTTTAAGTTTTTCTAAATTTTTAACACAACATCCAGAGTATATAGCTAAATAAAGTGTGTTTATTTTACCCTTCCCCACCTTACATTGAAGTTGGTTTAAAGCATTCTGAAACATCCTATAGCTGCTATATAATTACTTTTACACCATTTTATATATTTCTAAATAATTTGATGTTATATTTTTTACCTTCAATTATATGTATGCACAGCTACCTTCACTATATATTTGAATGAGTTGTCTTTGTTCACATATTCAATAATTCATAAATCCTTTGCTAATTTGAAAGAATGATCCTTCTTTGCCATTATATTGTCAAGCGTTGTACCCATCTTTGATCTATTATATATAGGTCACTTCAAGTTCCATTGTACTATTTAAGAAACTTTTAAAACAGTATTAAAATGTCCAAAATTGAACAAGAAGTTGATGAATTTTTATGCATGTATCATTTGTGAACAAAATCAGCCTCTTATTATTTTATTCCAAAATATGGTGCCAACCTAGCCTGTTAGAAGACGCAGAAATGACAACTCTAACTTCACCGCAGATTACCATTCATAATATATCCTTGTGTATCCTGCAATGGATCTAGATGCCACCCCATTGCAAATTACACCAAAGATGACCTTTAATTATAGATACTTTTTCAATTCTTTTGTATCTAGATGCCACTGCAAATTATTTTGATGTCACAAAATAAATCTATTATGACATTTTGGTTTGTATTAAATCATAACTATGAAACTGTGGCTTGCAATTCAACTGACAAAACAAGTCCCAAGCCTATTTTCAAAATCGCAAACAACTATGCGCATTGCAACTGGCGTTTTTAGTTCCATTTCCATAAATTTTTAATTAGATAGCTAATGACTTTCCTCTCTCTTCATATGAAGATAAACTTGCTAAGATCCTAATTAACTATCCAGCCCTAAACCACATCAACGATATTTCTTATAAGTGCCTGTTTGCAGCTGAAAATATTATCTGCCTAACATTTTCTCGACATGTGAACAATCTACTGGCCACACTAGACATCACTTGCAAGGCTATCAGGCCATCATTCTTTATTGAATACTCCAAATTGCATGCCTACTTAGATGATCAACCCAATGCTAGTAAACGTAAATTAACAACTATGGCACCGTAAAGAAGATACTCGCCCAATATAAACCACCCAGAAATTTCGAAAATATTTGAGGAACAAAATCCAGATTTCTGCAATACGCACACTTGATGTCTCCAAAACTGTTGCTGCTGTGTGCGGGGTAACCTTGCTTTCTGCTACCCTCTCTCAAGAAATTTCTGTTTTTTCTAGAGTTACTTGCACTTCAATTTTTCTTTTCAGTTTCCAAAAAACTCTTACTAAATACTCAATCTCAAAATTTAGCATTGCACACAGCTCAATCTACAAAAACTGCAACGCATCTTCTTTAGAATGTCCGGGGCATGCCAAACAATCGTATTCTGCTGGATTCCGGGTCATGCAGGAATATGAGGAGAAGAGCTTGCAGTTCCCTCATCAAACTGTCGTCCAAACATCAAGAGCAATGCATTCCGACTGCAAGTCACACCTCACACTCCCTTCAGACACTCACACTCAAACAAACTTAGCCCTTTCGTGCTGAAGGGTCCGGCCGGGAGACGCCGTAACTCACACTCTGGGTCCGAAGTTAGTGTCAGCAGCAGGGCCTGACAGTTGAACTGGTTTCTCTCTGTCGCGTCATAATGAGCGGGCTCCAACCGCCCACGACCATCCCGTTTCTCAACGCGATGCCAAGGGTGGGAAAACACATCAAGGCAGCGTCAAAACTCATCCATTCACAACCATTCTCCAATCACCCCTATCCATTACTTGCTCTCTTACTACCTCCACACCCCCCGAGGCATCTGTTAGGTTCACGGGCTGCACGGAGTCACGGCCCAACCTTGGGGGTGAACACCCTAATTTTCCTTCAGACTCCCCTCTTCTTCACCCTTCACTATCTCTCCTTTTCTCCCCCATCCTGATTTGCTTCACTTTTATTTACCTCATTTGCATCAAAAGTTTAGTTCAAATTTTCTTGAACTTGTCTCAGACTCCTTCTTAACAACTTTCCTAATAGTCGTTGCACACAAACACACACATACACACGGATGCACACACAGGCACGCACACTTAAACATACACATACCGGTTCTAACTATTCTCCTTTCGGGTGGCAAATATAGCCAAGTTGCGCTCTTACTTTCATGCAACCTTTTTCTACGACTATTCCTTCTTCTTTCTATTTTTGCTGTTCTCTTGCGTGAAATTCCCTACACCTAGTGTACATCTCATGCATGGGATCTCCGTTTTCTGTCTCTTCTTCATCTTCCCCCTCAGCAGGTGTTGGAGCGCGTAGCCCGGCACTTTAAAGACTACTGCGGATCTTTGGGGCTCTGAAAAGCAAGGTAGGTAGTGTGTTACTCCTCCTTACTGTCATCCGGGGAGTGCTGGGACCATATGGCTTCAGCACCTTAAGAATTTTTGTACCTCCTGTGGCACCCGTACATACCATAGACATTCGCCGCGTAAAGGACTTTGACTTAGCGCAGTAGTAAACCTAACTCGAACATTAAAAGAAGAATAAAAGCAAAGACTGACATGATGCAGCACTGTTTGCTGGTTTGACATTCAGCGCCAGAACGATGATGACTTCAGTGCGCTAGAAAGCCTCGTCACTCTAATCTAATCTACTACCTCCACACTTTTATTTTCTTCCTAACGCGTGGTTCACGCCATCCATTCACCCAAACTTTGGTCTACCTCTAGGCCTACGTCCATTCACTTCCGCCTACATCACCCTTTTCATCAATCTCAACAACACCAATCTCAACAACACCAATCTCAATAACAGCCAAGTCCAGCTTTCTCGCTTCTCGCACCGAAGAGAACATGTGGTTTCCATATTTTTCGACAAAAAGCATACGACACTACGTGGAAATACGGGATCATGAAGGATCTCCACCGTGAAGGTTTGAGAGGTCGCCTACCACGTTTCATCCACCAATTTCTACAAAACCGCACCTTCAGGATCAAGGTTGGCAACACTCAGTCTCCGTCACATTCGCAAGAAATGGGCGTCCCCAAGGAAGCGTCCTCAGTGTCACAATTTTTATCCTCAAATCGATCAGTTAGCCGACATTCTTCCCCGAGACGGAAAACTGCTCTCATCACTATACGTAGAAGACCTACAAATAAGCTACAGACACCCCAGCCTCATAACAATTCAACATGAACTCCAGAAGTGCCTGAACCTAGTCGGGAACTGGGCTTCCCTAAAGGGATTCCGTTTCTCGCCCTCTAAAACTAAAAGCATGCACTTTACCCTTGTGCCCGGTTTACACCAGAAACCGCCCCTAACGCTGCACAACATTCCCCTAGTATACGGAGAAACTTTAAAATTCCTGGGTCTTGTGTGGGACCCTAAACTCACGTGGCGACCCCACATCGCAGCCCTGGCGAATCGCTGCAAAAGGTCGACGGAACTTATCCAATCGGTTACATCCCTGATGTTCGGTGCCGACATGAACACCGGAATGACGTTCAGAGCAATAATACGATCGCGCATGGACTACGGAGCTGTTGTCTATGGTTCAGCAGCCAAAACTTCTCTCGACCATCGCAAACAATGCTTTGCGAATCACAACCGGCGCTTTCCGCTTCACCCCAATCGAATCCCTTAACGTGCTCGCTAACGAACTTCCAATTCCGCTCCGGCGAGACTAACTTTCGCTACAATATTATTTTAAGACTGGAAGTCCAATCAACAACCCGACATTCAGCCATATCACCAACATATCCGATAAACGCCTTTTCGCGGCTAAAAAGTATATATGCCCACCGTTTTCCCTACGTGTGGACAACCTGCTGACCTCGGTTACCATAATCGTAAAGCTAATAAGCCGTCATCCTCCTATGGAATTCTTCAAATTAACACATCAACACGGATGATCAACCCACCACCGGTCAACCTAGATCTGCAAGTGTACCCTAAAGAAACTACTCCAATCAACGCGTACCGTTAGGAATTCCTAAGACTACTTGAGGAAGAATATTTAGAGCACCGTCATATTTACACTGACTGCTCCAAAACCGCGGACGGAGTTGGAGCCGCCGCTGTGTGCGGGGACATCCCACTCTCAGCCACCCTCCCACAAGAGGCCTCCGTGTTCTCTGCGGAGCTCCACGCACTTGAACTAGCCATTTCTATTGCCAAAACAGATAGCTTCTTCAATTATGTCGTATTCTCAGACAGTCTGAGTGTCCTCACCCAGCATAAAACACTGCACTACGAACATCCCGTTCTACGTGAAATGCAGCGCGATCTCTTTGTGATGTCCGAGACGGGTCAGGCAGTTGAATTCTGCTGGATTCCCGGACACGCGAGAATAAGAAGAAATGAAAACTTGCGGACTCGCTTGCTAAACTGACATCTACTCACCAGAACAAAGAACAATTTTTTGCGATACATTACCTGGACTGGTTCCCTATCATCAACTCCCATATAACACCCCGACGGGATGAAATGTGGCAACTGAGTGGACTAAAACTACTGTCAGTCAAACCCTCAGTCGGAGAACGGGAAACTCAGTTCACCAACAGAAAAGAATAAGTGTTCATCAACCGCTTGTGCACGGGACACACGTGGATATCTCACAACCACCTGATGGATGTCGACATAGGACCAAACGCGCCACCTTGCTCCCTGTTGCCACCACGTGGCTATCAGCGTGAAACACTTACTGATGGATTGCAACGCACTCGCGGCAGCCCGACGAGCGTTCCTAGACCCCCCGTGCAACCTACAAAGCCTACTCACGAACCCAACCTACCGTAACAAGCTTATCGTTTTCGGAAAACACACCGGACTATACGAAGCTGTCTAAACCTCTAATACCTGTGCAAATGAGGTGGCCCCTACCTCATTACGCACAGAAACAACAACTTATTTTACGAAGATACGCATTAACTCTTTACTCTCTCGTACGCGCTAGTACGCGAATATGCCATTATTAAAATATGTACGGACTTCATCTTGACAAAACAAATATTTTCGCACGCGAGGCCGTGCGGACTTACCTGAATCAACGACGGTCGCGCCTTACGGGGGAGCCTATTATGACTCATGTTGAGGCTCTGGTGGAAAGAAGGCCCAAATCAAAGCCTTGACACTCAAGTCTAATTCACTGTATGCGCTAGCGTGCATACGGGCTGCACTTGTAAATTTTAAATAACTTTGATTCTGATGAAGTCCACACACATCAGAGGCTGAGTGCGAGCTCAACAAAATTAAGAACATTGCGTCTTACGGGAAGCTCACTAAGGCGTACGCCAGAGCTGCTGTGTAGGTGCGCCTTCCATTTCAATCCAGCTATAACATTAAATATTCACATCCTAGTGCCATCACCAGATCATTCGAGCAGCTCTTTCTATCCACTTATAATTGACCTTTAATTTCAAAGATGTTGTCCGATATTTTATGATTTCTAACAAATTACACTTCACAAATAACTGGCTACAAGAGATAGGCTCTGAGCAAGTTTGCATTCGGGACCTTACTTCTACATGTGGTTGCTGCTAGCCTTCTACTTCATGAATTTATAGCCTACATACAGCATTAAATACGCCTTAATCCCAATGAGACACGCATCTAATTTTCGTCCTTATTCCAGTGGCGATGTTAAACTACCTAGCCAAGAGTTTCCGTGCAGACTACACGTACCGCAATAAGGCGTGCACGGAGGTTTCCCGGTGCTGCAGCTACGACGCTCCCGTCGACCGCTGCGTGCTCGTCTTTAGCAGCATCAAGAGCCGCTGGGCCCTGGAGCCAAACTTTGACAAGAATGACGCCTACCTTGACACGCTCGTCGCTGAGGTCGGCGGCTTGGATGCGAAGAAATAGCTAGACGCGGGCCGAATCATGCAACTTCAGTGGGTTCTGCTTTCTGGGCTAAGGCTAGTTGATGGGATAAGTATGTAAGGATGGAAGTCAAGGACTTCCAGGGGAAGGTGAAGTGGCCTGCCGCATCTGAGGATCTTGTGCGGGTTGTGGTTGTTTGGCGGACTCGGCGGGGTTCATTGGGTTGGGTAGGAGACTTGGATGCTGTTCGTTTTGAATTGGTGAATCGATGTTGTAACGGGTGGTGACCGTTATCGTTCTGGCACAAGCCAAATACAATGATTAGCTTGACAAATGGTGGGTAGGGCTTCTTGAGAGTAAGAAGTTGTTGATATCGAATTATTGGAATCATGTTGCACGAATGTTGGTATATATCTACTATGCAACTGATGCGTTCGTTATAGAATAGTGATGCGGTTTGTTTGAAAACGTTTTGTTGCTTGCTAGGCCGCATTGATATGAATTTGATGGTCTTGAAACAAGGGAGAAGTGAGAAGTATTGGGACTTCGAAACACGATCTCAACTTACGAGGTAAGTTTCATATGATTTTCTGTGTTTCTGCTACCCTAACGTTTTAATGGGCAATGGAGAGGCGCAAGATTTGGCGGTTGAATAAAGGGAGGACAAAACCTCATATGACTAATCCATTGGAGCTTGCATGGAACAATGGATTGAATTGCCGGAAAGAAGGCCCTTGATGTGTTGTTTTGTCTTCTGAAGGCGCGTGCGACCCTTTTGTTTCTTCTCTTGTTCTGGGTTCCGGGCCACTGGTGTTGTGGGTAATGAGCGGGCGAACGATGCAGCTCAAGGAGCTGTAGTGACGCCTGACTCAGCAAAACAACTTCCATATAACCTTTTTTACCCAGCTATCGAAACAGCTGTCCTAAATAAATGAAACATGGAATGTTCTGATGTTTTCATAATTAAATTGCACCCTTTCAAACCGCACCAAAACGCAGGGTCACTTCAAACGGCGATCTTGACGGCCTAAGTGGAAGTTCTATGCCGGTAGAAAATAGGACACGGACTGAGGCGTCGCCACCTCCACACAGCATGAACTGTTTAGTCCCTCTTACGAGAGCCCAAGTCTTAGAGTGTCCAGCTTGGACGGAATCTCGACACCCATTTCCCTAGGCGTCTGTTCATCTCCGTTTACTGCTTACCGAGTTTCATCAGAGGCAATTCAGTGCGGAACCACTTCTCAGCTACCTTCGAGAAACCAACCTCATGCCAAAGATCTGATCTGGTGTGGATTGACCATTCGACATCTTACCTGCCTGTAGAGCCTTCTATCCCGGACGATATTGTTTCTCAACTTCTTGAATAAAACACTTTCTTGACCTCCTTCTATAATTTTAATGACTTGAGCGAGCCGTGAGCCAAAGCAGTCGTGAATGTGAACGATGATTGGTCGACGACTTGATGCAACACTGGTTGCTGGTTTGACGTCCGGTGCCAAAATAACATTAACTCCAGTGCACTAAAAAGTTTTGTCACTCAAATCTCTGTACGACATTTGCGAATTTATGTCTGGAAGGTGCTCATTATCATGGAATGAAACTAATTTAATATAATCAATTCTAGAAACAATTGTCACAGTTATTTGATCTCTCCATTGTAATGTCCCTTACCTTCTACCTCCTGCTCTCGTCGCAGTGATTTAGTGTTTGTGCTTGTACGGTCAGTGTCAAAGTGTAGTGTCTTTGTGTGGTCTAGATTATCGTAACTGGTTGATGTTCTGTTTGTGCGTCTAATTGTCAAAGGTTCAATGTAAATATTGGTAGTCAGGCTGCAGGCTAGCGTTAGTTTTTTAGTGGTGTAGTGAAATGTTTCAGCTTTTCTTTGGTGGTGTAGTGGAATGTTTCAGACTTTTTTGGTGGTGTACTGAAATATTCCAGTTTTTCTTTGGTTTTGGGGTGAACTGTTCCGGTTACTGTTCGTGTGTCTGTCAGTGGTCCACTATTGTTGATGTCTTCTTGATCAATGTTGTAGGTGCGGCAGGCTGTAGTCAAACGAAGCAGTTGTCTAGTAATATGTAGTCACAGTATCTAGATGCTCTCCAGAGTATTTTATCAAAAATTTGACGTATCGTTACTGGATAAATTAGCACTACAACGTAACTGTATATCGTATTTTCTCGACACTGACGGTGTCTCGGGGTGCGTCAGTCTGCCCTCTAACGTTAGTGGTCATTACCTACGTTCGATCAATGGTGTGTTAGCCGCGCGTTCCAATCTTGTCATGAGGCTCTGGTGGAAATGAGGCTCAAATCAATCAATCTTGTCGTGGCAATTACGGGTGCAATTATTGACAACTCAGATTTAGCCAGCAAATGATAGTACCTGATGTCGTCGTCGCCAGGTGGTGGTTTCATCAACACAACTCGGTATTGTTTCAGGCATGCAGGTTTGTACTGAGTCGTCATGCAAGCAATACAGATTTTTACTGATGTGCCAAAGAGATGTTCTGTGACCTGTTATTTGTAAACATCAATTTCTTAATTTCACATCTGTGCGTGATACATTAAGGAAAGCCGGAGTTATTAGGCGTTCTTGTAACGTGTTCCTGGCCAGAAAGTTAAACGGAGTCAGCTGGAAACGTAAAGTACGGAGACTATTAATGGCGGGGTGCTAATAAGGAACGGGGATGCTTCAGTTTTTTGTTTGCAATATTAGCCTTTTTAGTCTGATCTAAGCTCAAAATAGACCGCACCATCGGAGACGACTGGAAACTCTTCAGTACCGATACTTCAAATAATAATATATCCAGAATTGATACTTCAAAAACTTCTATTCTGAAAACTTATGTTTGCAATATCGATGCTTCAAATATCGACAATATGATGTTGATACTCGCCAACGTCTGCGCGGTTATCTACGTATGCACGAGAACTAAACCTCTGGACTTCAAACTTTGTAGGTATAACATAGCACGCGATCTCACCCCCAACTAATCCTCGTCCATGCAGCTTCTCTGGCCTCCTAGTGAGGCATTTTGCCCTGTTTTTATGATGTAAGATTGAAATATGGGATAAAAGCGCTCTCCTTCCCAAACCTGTAATGGAGGACGTAATCGATTTTGCTTTCGAGGAAAGTTACCAGCTGATCACTGACCATGCCGCACCAAACTTTGGTAGCCTGGAGGGCTAGCTGTTAACAGATCGAAAATGAAAGAGCTGGTTCTCACTGTCGTTACCTATTGAACAACTCACAATACGGCTCTAGTTTTACCAACATAGATTTGACAACGCCCACTTCCGATCTGTGCCTGCGGTGCCGAGGCTCGTTCAATACAGTCGAACACGGCATGACGTCTGGCCAAGCCAGGGTACCAGGAAGGCTCGATCATAATGTCGAGTCGGTGCATGATCTGTGAGACCGCCTGTGGGACACGTCAATTGTTTCAGAAGTGTTGGTCAAATATAGGATTTGAGTCAAACCCTCAGTCGGAGAATGGGAAACAAAGTTCACCAACAGAAAAGACCAAGTGTTCATCAACCGCTTGTGCACGGGACACACGTGGATAACTCACAACCACCTGATGGATGTCGACATAGGACCAAACGCGCCACCTTGCCCCTGTTGCCACCAAGTGGCTATCAGCGTGAAACACTTACTGATGGACTGCAACGCACTCGCGGCATCCCGACGAGCGTTCCTAGATCCCCCGTGCAACCTACAAAGCCTACTCACGGACCCAACCTACCGTAAAATGCTTATCGCTTTCGGAAAACACACCGGACTATACGAAGCTGTCTAAACCTCTAACACCTGTGCAACCGACCTACGGGGTAGTCTGCATTAACTTCGCGTGAGACTCCGGTGGAACATGAAAGCAAATAATAAATATAAAATAAACACCTGTGCAGATGAGGTGGTCCCTCCACCTTATTACGCACAGAAACAACAACACATTTTACGAAGATACGCATTAATTCAATACTCTCGTACGCGCTAGTACGCGAATATGCCACAGTTAAAATATGTACTGACTTCATCTTGACAAAACTAATATTTTCGCACGCGAGGCCGTGCGGACTTACCCGAATCAACGACGGTCGCGCCCTACGGGGAAGCCTGTTATGACTCACGTTGAGGCTCTGGTGGAAATGAGGCCCAAATCAAATCAATACGTTGATGATATTATGGAATGAGAAAATCTCCCAATTACGCTCTTCGCCCTAATCGAGTGTTCATCATAGTAACCAGTGACAGTAGTAGTCCTCCAACTGTCTCTGTTAGCGTTAGCTCAAATCAAATCCGTTTGCGTTCTGGTATCCAGTCTATACTATGGACAGTCTATACTATGGATTGCAATACGACACTGCTATCTACCTGGTTTTAACCCTGCGTTACGAGTCCGGAAGTTTACCCTACTACATTTGCAGAACATCCTGTCTGCCTCCTAACTACAATCAACTGCCCCACCTGCTAGGCGACGGGGCACCTCCTGTTCATCTTTCGTGAATAGAGAATCTCTGAAATCCTCTTACCTTCTTGAAGCATTATTCCATTTCTGCTCTGATCTCCAGAATTTCCGTCCAACAGACAACACATCTATGCACTAATAGATAGACACGCACTAACCAGCTCTTGCTCTGGCTGATCAGTCAACACGGTTCTTAAACCCCATAGACCAGAGGTGGATGTGGCGTTGGAGTGGCTCAGGGCTGACAAGGCTTATTTGTCGCGGTTGAGGTGAGGGCACCATACGGTCCTCCAGCCTTACCTCTGTATGCGGTGCCTTAGTGGTGTAGGTCTAATATAGGAACCTGCACCTGTTGTTACATTCCCAACATGCACATGTCTATGGATAGCCGGGATTTTCTGGCTGTGCAGCAGCCGTTGCACCTCCACTGCTGGAGGCGCCGAGTGAAGCAACGACAACAACCAATATTTGTATCCCCATCGATATCGTTAGCATATGTTCTTATACCACTTTGGATTTGAAAGTGTTATTGGTATTTTATTGCGACCATCGCTCAAAATACAGAAGATAAAACTGAAGCATCCTTGTCCATCTTGAAACATTATCTTCATATAATCGCTTTCAGCAGTAAGTCCGCTCATCTTTCTGACCGCGATCACTTCACGAAAATGAGTTGCAACCTTTTACTCTCTTCTCTTGAATAAACAGATGTGAAGCGTTTTTTTTCTATGACCCAATTTTAGTACAACTTTTATTTATCTCGCATATGAAGCGGGTGATGTTTTGTTGATTAACGGAGTAGCTAATACGCTTAGTAATCTAATTCTCTCCATAAGGGCTGTGATAGTACACTGATGTAGGCGTTTTCTGTCTAGCATGTAAATTTAAGAGGATTTTTGTAGTACCTCGTAACTATGGAATCGGCTGTTCATTCTGTTCTCCTTTCATGACATTGCATCTGCTCCTCGAAGTGCCTTATATCTCTGACGTCATCACTCCTGCTGGAGAACTGACTAATTGTCTTTCTTCAGTGCTACATAAATTAATCAATTTACGATGGACTGCAGAGATGATTGCGATTAACTAATGTAAATGAATAAATGATGTAATTAACCTAAGGTCTTGGAGTATTGTTTCTTCCTGTGGTCTAATACGATCTGCCGAGGCCTATTGTTTACTAACTGTTGCCGACTCTGAATTGGACTAAAAATACATAGCTACTAGTGAAATGTTTGGTTTCTGTTTCTCCTACAATCGTAACTAAGAATGAAATTTATATTTGCCTTAGTTCATTGTGCACGAAACAAAAGGTTTTGACGATATAACTCCAACAGTGTTCCCGTCGCACCCAAAATTGGAAGTCTCTGTTAAATTTTCAGATTTGTCACGCTTGTAATCGGCCGCGAATAATGTTTTGACGTGGAAACTGGCGTAGCCCAACGCGTTAGAAATCCCTGCGAATTTAATCTACTAACTAGATCGCGCAAGAGGCACAAAAACTGCAACCAACCCACTTCTGTGCCCAATTTTTTTTTTTTAATGCAACAGGAGCGATAACCCGCCGCCATCTGAGATGGAAGTGCGCCCAGAATATCTTATCGTGCCAGTGACTATTACAGGAAGGTCTGACAGTGTTATTCCGTTGCGTCTGTTTCTGAACTGTATCTGCGATCGCCAGAAATGCTTGACGACCCTGAAAATTTTGAAAACTGTTGCGATTAAAATGAGGTCAAAATACTTTTGATGAAATTATTATTTTTAATTCAATGATTACAATTGGATCATTTGAGAAATGTGAGGGAATAATTGGGTAATGAAACGTAATTTTCCACCTGCTGATCAACTACACATTTTCGTGTTTGTAAACATATCAGATTTTTTTAATGCTGAATTTTCCCTCAAATAGTCCATTTACGTAAACTGTTCATGTGTATCTGGGCTCCCATGTGGAGATAACTGAACTAGTGGAAACTGAAGTCAAGGCGCGAGTGAAGGAGGGATGTAAAGTGTTGGGTGCGCTGAAGAGTCTAATGAGCTGCAGGACGTTGGGGATGGAAGCCAAGAGAGGGCTGTATAAGGGTGTTGTTGTCCCAACTGTGCTCTACGGAGCTGAGATTTGAGGGGTGAGAGCAGAGGAGAGAAGAAGGTTAAATCTTTTCGAGATTGAATGTTTGAGGATCATGGCTGGAGAAACGCTGAGAGACCGGATCACCAACGATGGGCTTCGAATCAGAACAGGGATGGTGAAGAAGTTGGTGGACAGAGTGGATTCGCGTGTTCTGAGATGGTTCGGGCACATGGAGAGGAAGGATGCAGGGAGATAGATGTAAAGGGTGATGAACGCGGAGGCGAGTGGTCGCCGGCCTAGAGGTAGACTGAAGTTAGGGTGGATGGATGGTGTGAAGCAGAAGTTAGGAAGGAGAGGCATGAATGTGGAGGTTGCGCAAGAGCGTGCAATAAACAGGCGTGAGTGGAGAATGGTTGATTTTGATGCTGCTCTGCTGTGCTTTCCCGCCCTTGGCATCCCGCTGTCGGGATGGTCGTTATGACGCGGTGGGTGTAAACCAGTGAAAACTGACGGGCCCTGCTGCTGACGACGGATCCTCGGACTGCACTCGTGACCCAGAGTGTATGTTGCGGGGGTACCGGCCGACCCTTTAGCACAAAAGAGCTAAGTTGTGTGAGCGTATGAGGGTGTGAGGTGCGCCTTGCCGTCGGCCACCCTCCTTTCTGGGGGGATGCGGCCTAGTGTCTGTATCTATGTGAATCAGACACCATTCCGAAAAAAACACAGGACCTAGACCGAATCCCCTCACACACACACACCAATTAAGCTCTTTTGCCTTAAAGAGTCCGGCAAGAAAGTCCCGTCACACACACACACCTTTCCGAAACCTAAATCGTTCCTGCCCCTGAACGCACCAGCGTGCAAGTATATCAGAGTTGAAGTGTTTACTCGACCTAACCCTTACAAGGTCTCTTTAGTGCACAAGGGTGTGGGGACCTTCCAGAATCGATAATCTTCGTGCCCTACGTAGTAGTGTACGATGACTCGCGTTGAGGCTACGGTGGGAATTAGATCTAAATCAAATCAAAAACCATTTCAAAAGTGGGCTTGAAAAATCTCGTTCACAAAATGACTCGTGGTATTCTGGTGTTGTACAAAACATTCCTTATAAAAGCTTTGCGCAGAGGCAGTATCGTAACCAATGAGTGACCAGTGAGTTAGAAAACACCATCGTTCACTGTTCTTCGCGTCTAAGCTCCAAAGTTTACAAGTTTCCAGGGTATAGAAACTTTTTTTTTTGCTGTATCAAAATAAGAGCCGGTCACCGCTCTAA
>SDVV010011310.1:0-15892 GCA_016164225.1 Gammarus roeselii | reverse complement strand
TATATACATAAGTGTAAATCAGTATAAATTTCCATACAATATTTATATACAGACACAAGAGAGTTTTGATGAATGATTTTATTTTACGTTCCTTAACATGGGAGCATTGCAGCGTGAATCCTCCTCGTGAAATTTAATAAAGGCAGCAACTTCTCTTTATTGTCTTGCTGACGAGGCTGAGTCACAATGAAAAGCTCTATGGAAAGATAAGTTGAAAGGAACCAAACTAGGAGCAGCTAATAACAAAGGAATCTGCAGTGTCCCATGCACTTGACAACGCAATTTTAAGATCCTGTCATAAATAGTAATGGCTCAATATTATTGCGTTCACAGGATCGGGTTTGTTTCAATCAATTGTTGTCAAGTATACAACAAAGTATGAGTTCTGAAAGGCATTTTCTAGATTTGAATTCGGGGTGTGAGTTTAGCATTCGAATAAATTCTGCTGAAGTTTTTATCGATTAGCAATGGCTTAAGAATCCAAATATTTTCTCCAATGTGCATGCATTTTGCAACCGATATCTTTCTCCCAAGGGTTTTATAATTTTCTGCTACAATACGCTCTATTGTTTGATCAATATGTGCTACAATACGTGCTACAATACGCTCTATTGTTTGATCAATATGTGGGAGCGAATCTAGGCTACTCGATGAATCCGCAAACCTCGGACCTTCCTTAGCTCCTGGTATTTTCTTCCGGTGCGGCCACCGCTTCATCATCAAGACTAATCATCTGGCCAGTGTTTGCTGCCATCGCTTGCTCGCCTTGGGTTCTCTGCTTGCAGTGGTATGACCCCGGGTCGGTGTTTGCTGCCATCGCTTGCTCGCCTTGGGTTCTCTACTTGCAGTGGTATGACCCCGGGTCGGTGTTGGCACTGTTACTGAAGTTTCCTCGTCTTGCATACGCTTCGGTATTGATGCATACGTCACTTGCAGTGGTATGACCCCGGGTCGGTGTTGGCACTGTTACTGAAGTTTCCTCGTCTTGCATACGCTTCGGTATTGATGCATACGTCACTTGCAGTGGTATGACCCCGGGTCGGTGTTGGCACTGTTACTGAAGTTTCCTCGTCTTGCATACGCTTCGGTATTGATGCATACGTCACTTGCAGTGGTATGACCCCGGGTCGGTGTTGGCACTGTTACTGAAGTTTCCTCGTCTTGCATACGCTTCGGTATTGATGCATACGTCACTTGCAGTGGTATGACCCCGGGTCGGTGTTGGCACTGTTACTGAAGTTTCCTCGTCTTGCATACGCTTCGGTATTGATGCATACGTCACTTGCAGTGGTATGACCCCGGGTCGGTGTTGGCACTGTTACTGAAGTTTCCTCGTCTTGCATACGCTTCGGTATTGATGCATACGTCACTTGCAGTGGTATGACCCCGGGTCGGTGTTGGCACTGTTACTGAAGTTTCCTCGTCTTGCATACGCTTCGGTATTGATGCATACGTCACACCGGTAAAGGCTGACTTTTATTTTAGAAACTCATCGGTATGTTGAAGATGACCTTGCAGGAATTCGGTTCAATACGTATTTTACTTTCCATGTATACACGTTGGTATTATAAGTCTACATCGCACACGAATAAGCCTGTCACTGACCTTCATTTAGTTCGGTATTTTGAGGCCAAAGTCTTGCCAGAAATTGGTCCGTTGATAACGTTTCCATCTCTTGAATACGCATCGACATCCGTGTAAACCTCACCGTGACCAGCCCGTGATTTACAATTCTTTGACTTGGCCAAACGTATTTCACCCAGGCCGGACGGGGTGCACATCAATATGATCAAACATCTTACTGAGGGAGCTCATGAGTATCTATTAAACATGTTTAATCATAACGCATTTGAACATATTTCTTCCTGTTCGATGGCGGGAATCTGTAATCATCTCGATACCCAAACTCGGAAATGCTACGGTGAATTCACGTAACTACCGCCCAAGTGCCCATGCCAGTGTCTTCTGTAAGACGATGTAAGGAATGATAAAACTCACGCCAAATCGACTACCCTCTACAACATACAGTGCAGCGGCCGCAAGCGCTAATTCAAGACGGACCACCTCATTTGACTAGAATGAGACATTCGACAGGCTTTCGTGTGGTTTCTATATTTTTCGCCTTTGAAGAGGCATACTTGAAAAAAACGACATCACGAAAGACATCTATCACAACTGCCTGGGGGGGGGAGGGCCTCCTACGACGTTTTATCCACTAATTTCTGCAAAACCATGCTTCCAGAGTCAAGGTTGGCGACCCTCAGAAGCCATCATATCCGCAAGAACTGGGCGTCCCTCAGGGGAGCGTCCTCAGTGGCACTCTTTTTATCCTTAAAATCGACCAGCTAGTCAATATTCTCCCCTAGACGGAAGACTGTTGTCATCCCTCCGTGGTCGACTTACAAGTAAATTACAGACACCTTAGCCTTTTAACAATTCAACGTGTACTCCAAAAGTATCTACACCCATTCGGGAACTAGACTTCCTTACACGGATTCCAATTCACGCTCTCTAAAATTAAAAGCATACATTTTAAGCTCGTATCCGGCCTACCCCTGGGACCAGCTATAACGTTTGGTCTCGTGGGGACCTTAAACTCACATGGTGACCTCACATTACAGCCCTGGGTATGGAGCTGTTGTTGACGGTCAGCAGCCAAAACGACTCTCGAACCTCTCGATTATCGCAAACAACGCCATGTACATCACAACCGCCGCGTTCTGTTCCACTCCCACCCAATCTCCGAACCACTCCCGCTCCGGTGCGACAAACTCTCGTTACAATACTATTACCAGACTAGGCGCCAGTCAACCACCCAGCCCTCATCCACATCACCAACATTTCCAATAAACGCCTCTTCATTCTTCTACCAATTTTTTCAAACTAATGCACCAACCTAGTTGACCAACCCACCGGAAGTTGACCTAGATTTGCAAATATATCTCAAGCAACTACACCAACCAACTCGTACCGTCGAGAATTTACGAGACTACTTCCTACTTCAAAACTAATCCTCTTGCTATCAAAAGGCAACCTAGTTTGGGTCAAAAGTCCTGTAGTTGTCTTCTTACACTTGTAAACAATTTTAAACTAGAGGGCCACACCCTACGGGGAGTGGCCCTCTAGTTTAAAACTCACATTGAGTCTCCGGTAGAAATGAGGCCCAAATAAAATCAAGTCGAGGATCAATATCTAGATTACCACCATACATACACTGGCGGCTCCAAAACTGCTGACGGAGTGGGAGCTGCCGCTGTGTGTGAGGAAACCTCATGTTGGGCTGTTTTCCGGAACAAGACTGTTTTTTTCTGCAGAGCTTTACGCACTCGCAGTAGCCATCTCTATTACAAAACACAAATCACTTTCTGAGTCGTATCCGCAGACAGACTGAGTGCCCTTACTTGACTCAAAATTCTGTACCATGAACACCGTGCTCTTCGTAAAATACAGCACGAACTATTTACTATGTCCAAGACGGGTAAGGAGGTCGAATTTTGCCGGAACGAGTTTGCAGACTCCCTTGCCAAACTGTCGTCTACCCATCAGGAACAATTTATCACCATACATTACCGAGACTAGCTCACAGTCATCTCTTATAAAACATCGACATGTGGCAACAGAGTAGACAAAAAAATGTTTTCAGTTAAACCCTCGGTTGGAGAATGGGAAACCAAGTTCTCCAACGGGAGAGACCAAGTGTTCATCAACCGCGTGTGCACAGGACACATCCGTTGGCGATGGGTTCCCGGGCCTCGGGTTTCTCGCGGTGTCCTATGCAAACACCGCTTGGTCCTCGGACCTTGCACCCACACATATTAACTCCCTGCAAAGAATACAGAACACGGCCTTGTGCATCGCCACGGGCTGCACACTGACTACTCCCTTTTCGCACTTGCATGAAGAAACCAAGGTCCTCCCTCTCAAGCATAATCATGATTAAAGAGGGACCCTATTCTTCAACAAGATCCCAGGCCTGACACACCTCTGCCACAACCTACTTGACCCTCGTCCAACCAACCGACACCTACATAACACACCGGCAACACACGTCGGTTCCCTCTATGCGACTATTCCTGAATCTACAGATAACAAATCAATGCACAAACATATACACAGACACTTCACAGCTCTTGCATTAGATGAACACAGAGTCAACACGATCTTGCAGAGCCACCCGCCTGGGGTGAACGTGGAGGAGTTTGGGCTGCCCAGGGGTGACAGTCCACCTGTCGAGGCTGTGGTGCGGATACTACACGGCCCTACAGCCATACCAGCATAGACTGGGAAATGTCCCTTCCGATCTCTGCTTGCGGTGCCAGGGTTCACCCGATTCGGTCGAGCACGTCATGACGAACCATCGCACCATGACATCACGTCAGTGCGTGATCTATGGGAGCGCCCGCGCGACAGCATCAACTACCTCAGGGGTGCAGGCCTAATATAGGGTCTGCCACCAGCTGTAGCACTCCCAACACACGCACACACACACACGTCGGTGGGTTCCCGGGCCTCGGGTTTCGCGCTGGCCGTAGCTCCTCCATCGCAGGAGGAGTTTGGGTTGAGCATCAACAACAACACACAAGGATAACTCACAACCACCTATTGGATGTAACCATGAGATCGGACGCGCTTCCATGCCCCTTTTGCCACCAGGTAGCAATCAACGTGAAACACTTACTGATGGATTGCAACGCACTTAGAGCAACCCGACGAGCCATCTAAATCCCCCATGCAACCAAAAGAGCTCACTCACTGCCCTAACCTACCGGAAAAGGCTTATCTCTTCCCGAGAGCATACCGGGCTTCGCGAAGCAGTGTAAAAACCAAATACCGGTGCAGGCGGGGTGGTCTCTCCAACCCACAATGCACAGAGACGATAGCTACATTTCAACCCTTTCAAACGCACCAGCATGCATATGCGCCCATGTTGAAAACGCGTTGTGGCTGCGGCAGAAATAAGCCCCTAATCTTAATAAACGTGTGTCTCCCTGTGCGTCACAGCGTTATCAACCTGTCACTGACGTTCCCTCCTCACGAATACACGTTGAATTTTCTGTTCACGGTATCTGTAGTTCTGTACGCGGTGCGGTTGACACTTTTGCCTTTACATTTCTGATTCTGATCCATTCTAATTTACGCTGCGTTGTCACTGAGGTTTGTAGTTGAAGATTCTTGCGTTGGTATTGCAACTTCTAAAAGGCCAACACTAGATCTATGGCGTCCTACAATGTCCATCGAGTGCGTTTTCCTTTTGTCCGTGATTCAATTTTGCCTTTTTGATGTTCATGAATGATTTTGATATGATTAATGTAGACTTTTAGGTTTGTGGTTCCCTGTTGTCCATGATATAATTTTGTCTCTGTTGATGAACATTTGAGGTCTCTAGTAGACTGATATTGCATCATAAGTTGGCAACACCAGCATGTGAGAAAGAAAATGGAAATTGTGAAACAAGAAATAATGTGAGCGTTTGGTAGTGCAGTTCATCGACGCAGAAGCAAAGGTGGGAATAACATTGCAGGAATGATCTGGTTATACAACTTTTGGTTGTGTAACCATCAACCCTTCAATTTCTCTCGATTAATTTAGGTTGAGAAGAGCAGAAGTGCACGTCACGAACAGTCGCAAAAAATACTTTCTTTCAGTTTATATAACAATCCATGTTTTTGTGATGAACGTTTGGGTCACTTGCTTATTACTATGAAGTTCAAATGTTGTAGACCTGAGGAGTCGTTAAGAAGTAGACATCCTTTGGCGATGCAGTTTGACGATGTTATTTGAACTTATTGTGCGATTGATTCCTGCTTAACTCTATAATAGATAATCACAAAAATTTATTTAGAGAAAGGCTTAGTGACGATTAGGTACGCAGTAAGGTCTGTGTTAAACTGAATTTGAGCACATTGAAAAGGAAAATACGCACTTGGGACTGGGACGGAGAAACTGGCCGCCCCCCTCCCCCCTCCCTCTGTGACAACCTAACCTTGCAACACAACAGATTATGGTGAACTAATTTGTCTATACATACACATAAGTTTTATTTGGTCACCCTTAACCAATTCTCTTTGAATTGTGGTAGAACTTATCATTTTGTCAGGTATGTAAAGGTGCGCTAGATTTTGCGACATTGAAATTTTGTTCTCAATTTAAATCGGTGGAATACAGTCCATTTACTAACATGGCAGTCATTTAAAGCATCAAATTTGTCTAATATGTTTTCTGGAGCGTATTAAAAATTACCATCTGAAGAAATGCGCACGAAGGACTAGCGTTTTGAATGATTTTTTTTTTTTGCATTCTGCGTGTATGAACACGCTCTAGTATTACTACTTCTCTGCGCAAACTCTCCGAGCTGGTCTACTTCCATAGGAACAGGTGATTGTTGCTATATAATAGTTTGGCTTCCAAAAACTATATAAATTTTAGTCATTCAAGTGATGGTTAAATTACTCGGATCAGCGGTCAACTTCACCTTGAGCTCGACAGCATGGAGAATTTATCAAATTCTTCTTGGGATGACACAAGACATACGGGTCAAGAAACTGATGTTACATAAAAGATTTTTCACTCCTTTTTTCATACAGACAGAGCGCTTTCTGAACAAGAAATAACAGACTGTTTAACACTAACACTAGCCTAGCAAACTGAAGTGGTCAAAGTTGCAAAGGCTAGTGCACATTTAAACCTCTTTAGCGTGCTAATGATTTCACTGTTAAACTTCACAATTCCTTCTAGAGTAATTTAAGCTCTGATAGTGTGACCAATTGTGCATGGTTATTAATTTACTGCTACGGCCCGTTTACTGTTACCATGGTGCTATGGAATTGCAATTCATGAGCCACTGCAGGCACTTCAACGTTTACATTCGCTCATCAAGGGGCAGCAATCCATGAGACACGGATGGCACTTCAACGTTACATTCGCACATCAAGGGGCAGCAATCCATGAGCCACGGATGGCGCTTCAACGTTACATTTGCTCATCAAGGGCAGCAATCCATGAGACACGGATGGCACTTTAACGTTACATTCGCACATCAAGGGGCAGTAATCCATGAGAAACGGATGGCACTTTATATTACATTTGCACATCAAGGTGCAGCAATCCATGAGAAACGGATGGCACTTTGACGTTACATTCGCACATCAAGAGGCAGCAATCCATGAGAAACGCATGGCACTTTAACGTTACATTCGCACATCAAGGGGCAGCAATCCATGAGAAACGCATGGCACTTAAACGTTCTGTTGTCCATTTCATACAATCAATGAACCATTGCTGGCTCTTTACCGTTTTATTGCGTGTTGTTGTTCTGCAATTCATGAACTTATACTGGCCCTTTAGCTCTCTGTCGCGTGTGAGGGCTTTAACCAGAGCATCCATCCATCATCCTTATCAGAGAAGACGCTCCTCCTCTGCTGCTTGGAGCGCTGCCAAGCTGCTAGGATAAATTAATGACTAGGAAAATATAGCGAGACTGACCTCAAATCAATATCTGTAACGATACAGATACCGGGAATGATTTCGAATTATTAATGTCCACTGAAATGGAATGTTAGATGATGACCTCAAATTAAATCTGTTAAAATACTGATACCAAGAATGATTTAGAATTATTATTGTCCACCCGAATGGAATGACATGATGACCTCAAATAATATATGTAATATAAACAGATAGTATATGAGTGATTCTGAATGAATGCCTACTGTAATACATCGATAAACACTGATCGCAAATTTGTGTTGATGAAGACAACGTCGAATTAGTTTCTCCTACACTATACAAATTATATGGTTGGAGTAGCACAAACTATACTCATTGTGGGAGCAAGTACTGTTAGAAACTGCATAAGTACATTACAGACAATGTTTGAATAACAATGTTTGAATAATTAGAAGACGATGTAACGAAATTTTTATGTGAAAGCGCGGAACTTTAAAAAATTCAAATTGGTGAAAAAATTTGAATATTTTATTTATCGACGCGCAGATTCGTTCCATGGCAATATTAGTTTTAATTGAATAACCTATACATCAATAGCTTATCTTTGATATGCAAATAATGCATTTATTTGTAGGACCCAGTACTTTATTAGGGCGATTATCAATTTATTGGAAACGTGGACAGATCAATCGACAAACCCGGTATAAGGGGTGGACTCATTGAACATCTGCTTTCAGTATGCTTGTACTTGGTTTACGTATCAAGACTACGATATAAAACAATGATATTTTACCGTACAAAATTGAAATATCTTTGAATAGGCTATAAAGAACTTCAGGGTAACCATTAAGTGCGAAACTGTAAAACTTGAGTTATCTAATGAAAAATATTACAAAAACAAGCGGATATGCGAGGTTTCTGCTTGAATTGCTGCCATGGTGACGATTTCGCAATCGAGCTAAAAATTACAATGATGATCTATATCCAATATACACGGAAATAGTGCGGCCTATGTTTAAATATTCGTACGCGCTCAAACACCGCATCTTAAATTCGATCTTAAAATCGAACGTAAACCGACAACTCCATGAAAATTCAAATGTTTGGTCAGAAAAATCAATATCGATCACATTATCACCCTTCACATATAAGAGATGTACAGAACAAAAGACCTATTATAGATAAATGTCACCGTCTTCATTGAAAGCAAATTACTCTCTATTATATCCAGCTTTCCTGATGAGGAAAGAAGTGCGAGATTGAACAATTGATACATTTTATTCTCAATTATTTAAATATAAAACTTGCCTCATCTGTAGGATTCTTGTTGCAACGTTGCTTCATCATAGAAGTAAATAACGGTGATGTTTGCACGTCGTTGTTTTGTTTCAAAATATAAATCCAATACGTAGCTCATATTTGAACGTGAATTGATGGGTCACCAACTAGCAGTGAATTACAATCCTCAGAATTTAGCCAATCTTTTCCCGATGTTAAATATACGAAATATATGTAATGTAACCCATTTTGAACAGTGTTCAAAGAAGCATCAAAAATAGTTGTCGAATATAACTGGTCAAGTCTGTTAACGTACCCATTGAGCCTGACATTAAGTTACACTTCAGTGAGGTCTCCTTGACTGGCTACTAATGTAATCCCAACGTTTCTCAACGAGCCCATTGTGGACTCAACGAGCCCAACGAGCCCATTGTGGACTCAACGAGCCCAACGAGCCCAACGAGCCCATTGTGGACTCAACAAGCCCAACGAGCCCATTGTGGACTCAACAAGCCCAACGAGCCCATTGTGGACTCAACGAGCCCAACGAGCCCGTTGTGGACTCAACGAGCCCAACGAGCCCATTGTGGACTCAACGAGCCCATTGTGGACTCTTCTCTGACGATTTATTCCTGCGATAAATATGTTTTTGCAAGGGCATTAGCACTCATGAGAAATGCTAGATGATTATCTGTCCTTATCTCGCCGTGCTCCTGGAATGGCATTAGTGACGCGACTGCTGGATGAGATGCAACAGCTCTGAACAGGTTGGCAATAGTCGCAATTTTTTTTGAAAGTTTTCAAATTATTGTCATATTTTGCGTGAGGAATCGTGTCTATTTATTCTTGGCCCGAATAGGAATACAAAAAAAAATTGCCGGTCTCGCAATGGTTATATGAAGTGAAGCTGCTGCCAATACAGCACCAGTAAAGTGTGTCCACTCTGGTGTGGGCTTAGTGGCAGCTAAACTAAGCCCTGCTCTACAGCGAAACAACTCGAAGTATCGATTCAAGTATTAGTTTCCATAAGCGATGTGCGCCTAATTTATTTTTCTCGTCACCCAAATGGATTTCTTAATCATTTCACTGTCTTCAAATCTGACGCATGGTGAAGAAAACGTGTACCGCATGAAGTAACAGTGTACCGCATGAAATAACAGAGTACCGCATGAAGTAGCAGTCTACCGCATGAAGTAACAGTGTACCGCATGAAGTAACAGTGTACCGCATGAAGTAACAGTGTACCGCATGAAGTAGCAATGTACTGCATGAAGTAACAGTGTACCGCATGAAGAAACAGTGTACCGCATGAAGTAACAGTGTACCACATGAAGTAACAGTGTACCGCATGAAGTAACAGTGTACCGCATGAAGTAGCAGTGTACTGCATGAAGTAACAGTGTACCGCATGAAGTAACAGTGTACCGCATGAAGTAGCAGTGTACCGCATTAAGTGGCAGTGTACCGCATGAAGTAACAGTGTACCGCATGAAGTAACAGTGTACCGCATGAGGTAACAGTGTACCGCATGGAGTAACAGTGTACCGCATGAAGTAACAGTGTAACGTATGGTGAAGTAACAGTTCACCGCATGAAGTAACAGTGTACCGCATGAAGTAACAGTGTACCGCATGAAGTAACAGTGTACCGCATGAACTAACAGTGTACCGCATGTAGTAACAGTGTACCGCATGAAGTAACAGTGTACCGCATGAAGTAACAGTGTACCGCATGAAGTAACAGTGTACCGCATGAAGCAACAGTGTACCGCATGAAGTATCAGTGTACCGCATGGAGTAACAGTGCACCGCATGAAGTAACAGTGTAACGTATGGTGAAGTAAAAGTTCACCGCGTGAAGTAACAGTGTAATGTATGGTGAAGTAACAGTGTACCGCATGAAGTAACAGTGTAACGTATGGTGAAGTAACTGTAACGCATGGTGAAATAACTCTGTAACGCATAGTGAAGTAACAGAGTAACGCATGGTGAGTAACAGCATAATAATGCATGGCAGGGAACAGTGTAACGCATGGTGAGGTAACAGTGTAATGTAACGCATGGTGAAGTAACAGTGTAACGCATGGTGAAGTAACAGTGTAACGCTTGGTGAAGTAACAGTGTAACGCACGGTGAGTAACATTTTAATGCATGGCGAGTAAGTGTAACGCAATGTGAATTAACAGCGTAACTTGCTTGCTGTCAATCAGCAAAATGTCTGTTCAATATCAGTCGAATTTCTGTAATGTTTGGTCGTTTATTGGACCACATTACCCGACCACACTGACTTAAACAGGTTTACCTGACCACACTGACTTAGACAGGTTTACTCAGCCACACAGGCTTAGGCAGGTTTACCCGATTACACTGACCTGGACAAGTTTACCCGACCATACAGACTTCTACAGGTTTACCCGACCATACAGACTTCTACAGGTTTACCCGAGCACACAGACTTAGACAGGTTTATCCGACCACACAGACTTGACAGGAATACCCGACCACACAGTCTTGGACAGGTTTATCCGACCACACAGACTTGGACAGGAATACCCGACCACACAGACTAGGACAGGTTTACCCGAGCACACAGACTAGGACAGGTTTACCCGACCACACAGACTAGGACAGGTTTACCCGAGCACACAGACTTGGCCAGGTTTACCCGAGCACACAGACTTGGCCAGGTTTACCCGAGCACACAGACTTGGCCAGGTTTACCCGAGCACACAGACTTAGAAAGGTTTAAAGGAGTATAGGTTGTGACTTTATAGCATAGGCTGTGACTAATTAATGCTATGACGGTGCAGTGGTGGGCGATAGTAGGCAGGTATCATGAAAGGAGATCGGTGAAAGACTAGTATGTGCTACAAACAAAGTAGCAGTTCGATTCAGATAGATTATTTACTATACCGTCATCGTGGTAGTAAAAGAAAATGAAATTATTCACATGAAGAGCTGTTCAGATTCTGTTTCTGAACGTCAGTCATAAACATAAGAAACTATCTTACTGAGGATGTTGTACTCCCACACACTAGTTTAGACTAGTTTAGACAAGGACCCAGGGCTCCTCTGTAATTTAAAAATCAATATTCCAGGATTAATTATTATCAGAGGATAGGGCTGTGCGTTACTAAATACAGTATCAGTTCAAGATATAATGTATCTTCAAGAAATCATTTTGTTGAGATGCTACTTGTACAAGCGATCCTCAAGCTTCCTAATTAAGAAAAATTGCCTCGCCCTTATTCTTAAAAACAGACGCCGAAAGAAGAAATCTATTAATATTCAGAAAAGAAGTCAGAAATAACGTTTTTGAATATTCCTTGCAATGATTTATTCCTCTTGCTCTGCTTAGTTGATAGCTGCACAATTTAATGGCATGCAGCCACAAGCATCCCTTATTTGAAGCAGCGAGAGCGGGTATGGTATTTATTTCGCATTGAACCACTGATATAATTAGATAGTAAGCTCGTTGGATGCCGATTTTGAAATCATTTTGAACACTTTGCGTAAATTTTGCAATTTAACTTAACGATGTTGGTCATTTTCTATAACCAGCGACCATGAATTATACATCGCTGTTTTAATATTAACTTAATTGTTTGCCATGTGACAAACATGTCTGATAGCTCTAAATGTTTCTGATACGTAGTCAAACTCCGTCGCGTCCACTTTATTGATGAAAGGAGTTAATGGGATAATCAATAATTCAATTAAGATTAACATTTTATTCTCAATCATTTACTCGTTGTTCAGTAATTAAGAAATGTCATCTCGGTTACTTCTGCTAAAACTTTTGTTTTATTGTACGCTAATTGATTCTATTACTGCAGACGATTGTCCTGAAACTTCACAATTTCATCTTTTCGGTGTAATTTCTATAAGTGTACTAATCTTGACTCCATTTCTCGGCACTTGCCGAGAAGTTAACGTCTTGACTCCATTTCTTGACTCCATTTCTCGGCACTTGCCGAGAGGTTAACGCCTTGACTCCATTTCTTGACTCCATTTCTCGGCACTTGCCGAGAGGTTAACGTCTTGACTCCATTTCTTGACTCCATTTCTCGGCACTTGCCGAGAGGTTAACGTCTTGACTCCATTTCTTGACTCCATTTCTCGGCACTTGCCGAGAGGTTAACGTCATTATGTTACTTGAACAAAAGGAAACTGTACCACAGGGCTTGAAAGAGTCATTGGGTGCAGGAAATGTTCAATACTTTTTCTCCCCCGGTGATGGCACTTCCACTCGCGTACAGCTGCGAGAGCTAGTCTTTGGCCTCACCAAAGACAAAAATAGAAGAGCTCATCGTCGTTTGTGGAAGTGTATCGTGTTTTTATCGGCATAGAAAGTCGATGGCCACTTTAGACTGATGACGGGAAGTTTCCCCATGAAATGAAGTCTTGATGTGAGTAAGTCGGGAAATATGTTGTCGGTACATTTCGTTGGTTCATCATGGCCTAACATTGATAATGCGATACAGGGGAAAAACAATTTGGCAACAGCACTTTCTTATAAATTAATCTAGGGTAGGGCCCCGTCCTGTTGTCTTCTTTTATTGATTGTAAAATTGTTCAGAACCCGCCTCACAAATTTTGCTGTTGTCTTGATGCAACAAGCAATGAGCCGCGTTGCCAAACGCTTCTCATTTGTGATTCAATCAGTGAGAGGGTGGAACACGACTTGGATGAGTGAGATGCTTACAAGTGCTTACAAGTGCTTACAAGTGTAACTATTTATTTTCAATTCCGACTCGACCCTTGTAATTTTCACCTTCTTACGACTGATAAGGTGTGACAAACAGAAGACAAACGGTCTGAGAACCACTTCTCATCCTATAATATAAGTATTTATATATTGGCTCATCAGATGGGCGTCTCAATCTTAGAATTTAACAACGCGTGCCTAGATATAACCATTATTTTTTTAAAGCTTCCAAGAAATTGCCAAAAGTCGACCTTGGAACGAAAACTCGCGGGTAGGCCATAACAATCTACAGTAAATATTATGGGTTTGTCGATGAATATGTCATGGCGTTGAAATCAATGCGGAGGCCGTTATGTCTCCCTGTATTCGCGGCGCCCTTGTCCGGTTTTCACAACGCTGGAACCTGCCTCCTCCAAGTCATCATCCGATGATTGTAATTGCCGTCCATCGCGGGTTCAGGAATATCCTCATTTCTCCAAAGTAATTTGAAGCGTTTGTAATTGTGTTTGGTCATTTTTGACCGATAAATTTTGCTATATTAGTGACTAGAGGCTGCTATGTTTGAACATTGTTTTCTGAATCATTTAACGTTATATTCTGCTTTTAAGACGCCCATCTGATGAGCTAAGAGATGGCGAAACGCGTCATGGATATTGAATTATCTTTTGGATTCAGTGCTTAAATATCCTTGCACTATTTTCCACAATATCTGCAAGACCTACTTGAACGTATTTACAATATATTACGTCAATTAATTATGTTGGGGTGGATGGATGATTATTCCTTTTATAGATCATTAACACTTTATTTTAGTATTTTAGTATTTCTTCTTGCTTGGGTTCTTTTATTTTTCTCTGCCCGTTTTTAATGGTGATGAATTTTGCATTGGTTATTATTATTATATGTATCGAGGTTGGTGGAGGCGAGGTGACCCAGGGAGGGGAGGTTTTCGTGAGACCCGCGGGACTCTGGGACCCGGGGTTTCGAGAACCTGGGGGACTTGGGAGACCAAGTGGATTTGGGGGATCCACTTGGACCTTTCTGGGGTCCTTTGGGACACCCTTGAGACCCTTCAGGACACTTTTGAAAGACTGGGGGACTCTTTAGAGGCCCCTCTGAATCTTGGAACCTCTGCTCCCCATCTCCCAGCGCTGTAAAATCCATACACAGAAAAATCGTTATATGTGAGATGCTTGAGTAGAACAATTAACCACTACAGTCCGCGGATTGCTGGCGCAGAGGGCGAGGGTCGCGTCGAGGCTGGTCGAGGTGCGTCGAGATCAGTCTGAACATGTTGAGGCAAGTCGAGTTGGTCGCGACGAGCCGAAACTGGCCGAAATGATTCGAGACAAGCCGAGATGAGCTGAGGCGAAGTGTCTCGGGGGACTCGGGGAGCTCGGAAAGACCCGGGAACATGGGTTACCCTCTGGGATTCATCGGGCTTTTTTGCGACCCAAGGGACAAATGCCCCCACGCCCTATCTCCTTGAACAATTAGTGCGAAATCAATAATCTGAGCAGTTTTTCTGGCAATGACGAACCTGCTCCTACTGTCTTTTTCACGATCCACAATACCATAACGCTGGAGTATTTGTGCGGAGTTCGTGTTAGTGATTTTGTGAATGGGTATTTTTTCTTCAGTCTGTGCTCGCTCGCGCGTGCACGGACCATATGCAATTTCTGGGGCTGACCTGGACTGCAAAGCTATAAAACCTTGTGACGCGTTGCGGTTGGAGTCTACCAATCCGTGAAGCCGTAGACCTTGTACCAATTTCGACAATGCTGTCTGTGCGCACTGTCGCGCGTGCATGTTATTCTTGGAGTTCTGAGTGGTTGGAGGCGGGGATTCGTTTTGTCAGAGTCTTTATCTTGCCTGAATAAATAAATTGTATTAAAAAATCAAATAGACTGCGTAGCTGTAAACATTGTGTTGCGTTGCTCTCGTAGCTGACTTTGTCCGTGTAGCCGTGAACCTTGTACCAATTTCGACGATACTATCTGTGCGCACTGGTGTGTGGACATGTTACTCATGAGGTTCTGAGGGGCTTGAGGCGAGGATTCGTTTCGTTTCATCTGAGTCTTAATCTTACCTGAGTAAATATACTGTACCAATACAACTGGATCGCGTAGCTGTAAATATTGTGTTGCGTTGCTGTCGGAGCTGAATTTGCCCGTGTAGCCACTGACCTTGTACTAATTTCGACGATGCTACCTGTACGCACTAGGGTGCGTACATATTTCTCTTTAAGATCTAAAGGATTGGAAGCGGAGGTCCGTTTCGAGAAAGCTTTTTTTTGCGCACCAGCGTGCGTCTGACACTGCTAAAATTTTCACATTTTTTCAAACGTTAAAAGCGTTGTTTTGTTTTTTTCTACTTAGGCGTGCGAGCCTACTGGAATCAATGATCATCGAGCTATACGGGGGAGCCTATTATGACTCACGTTGAGGCTCTGGGGGAAATG
>SDVV010011309.1:0-15893 GCA_016164225.1 Gammarus roeselii | reverse complement strand
GGCAGCGTGTCGTGTGCACTACGAAGCTAACAAAAAAGTAAACGGCAGCGTGTCGTGTGCACTACGAAGCTTACAAAAAAGTAAATGGCAGCGTGTCGTGTGCACTACGAAGCTAACAAAAAAGTAAATGGCAGCGTGTCGTGTGCACTACGAACCTAACAAAAAAGTAAATGGCAGCGTGTCGTGTGCACTACGAACCTAACAAAAAAGTAAATGGCAGCGTGTCGTGTGCACTACAAAGCGAATGAACGAAAAAGAAAATGGCAGCGTGTCGTGTGCATTCCGAAGCTAACAAAAAAGTATTTGGACAAAACCATGTAAACAGAGCATTATAGAAAACCGATGAAAAAATAGGTTTGATTTAGAGTATATAGAAGGATGATAAGTTTTCTTGACCAGTATTGATTTGCGATACTCGGCACAGCTTGAGAGAAACAATGCAACCATTATGATGGGCAGAGCGTGGAAAAGCTGTCAGATGTGGTCGAGAAACCACCGACAAAATGATATCTGATAAAATAGACAATAAAATTCAACTTTTTGAATCGTTCAAGCTTTTCATACTTTCAAACATCAACTACGTTGGATATGTCATTCGTACGCGGGCACCGCCCACGTACGGAAGCCATTACATCTCTTTTCACTCATATTAACGCAAATACGAGTTTACGACGATTTTGTCGTTCGTGAACTTTTCCTGATTGATTCAAACTAACGTAATTGATGGCTGAAAAAATAAGAAGAGATGATACCCTTGACCGCCAGGATCAAGGGCATCAGAAGAGCGGAACTAACGTGATTGATGGTCGAAAGTATGAGAAGAGATGATACCCCTGACCGCTAGGATCAGGGGTATCAGCAGAGTGAAAAGAGAGGCTGGAATTATTGAACAGTGCTGAGTGGTCAGTATTGCAGACATGGGCAAGAAATTAGTTGTGGAGCCATATCGGCGAAGCGGAGGGCATGCTTGTCACCCTGCAAGGGCAGAATAAAATAAATGTTGAGCAATACTACCAATACTTACGACATAAAACCCCGTTGTAGGGGGGTGTTGGTTCAAATATATATTAACGAATACCGTGAGGAGGAATGCAAATTTATTTTTACTGTAGAAAAATAAAAACTGTGATTGGGATACCATTGTTAGTGTGTTATTAAGAAACAATAAATGAAGTACGGAGGAACCGAAACCTTTGAAGAGGATTGAAACAAGCCAATAAACAAGCCGGCAACCAACACAAAGAAAGACTCGGCGGATAACAAAGCCTCGATGAGCACGAAGACGAACTTCGAATCAAATCAACTAAATACCAAGCAACAAATACCTACAAGGATGCAAACAAAAGATCATTCTTGAACTTAGCCTCAGTCAAGAATCTTTGCACGTGACGATTTAGTTCGGTAAATGAACATAAGCTAGGAAGACTATTCAATCATTTCATGTAGTTATGAATATGTATTCAAAAGTGCAGCAACCAAGTCAACAAACGTAATATTTCTTGCTCTATGACATTTGGTGCTTCACTCTTTGTCCCAAGTTTTGTCAATGTCTTTTGTCGATGTCTTCTCGTGTTGCATTCCTTCCTACCCTGGACTTTAAGCTCAGTCTCCTCCCTGGCTGTGCCCGCCGCGTTCACCGCCACGCAGGAGTATGTCCCACTGTGCTCGTAGCTGACACCGGCCAAAATGAGCAGACTCATCTTAGCAGAGATGTCATTGATCAAAAACTTAGGTGATGAAGTCAAGGGAAGGTCGTCTTTGTACCAGCGAAGGGTTAAGGGCTCGTCGCCAGTGGTGGCGATGCAGGAGACTTGTAAGAGCTGACCTTCTTTGACGTCGCTCGGGAAGTTGAAAGGAAGGATCTGCGGTGTTTCTGGTAGAATAAAGCACAAAGAGGGTTCAATTACAGACAACGCACAGTAAAAATTGATTACTGCAACGTCACCACTTAGATATCGCTCACAGCTTGGTGCCTTCTTGTTGCAGTTACGCCGGTTCTGTAACACCCCCAGAGGAGGCTGCCGGCGGTAGCGGTAGAGCGTCCGCGGGGAACACAGCCAGGAATTCCCACATTCTTAATTGAAACCCTTTGGGCTCCCACGAGAGATTACGTGCCTCCATCTTTTGTTTGTGAATCTGGGGTCTTGTTCACTAGTCAACTACCAAAGGATGGAGTTACAGGTGAAGAAAACTCACACTGAAAATGCAGGATCAGTATTTCTTAATGAAAAATAAAGCGTCAAACTCTGGGCATTCCAGTGATGCAGTTATGAATGAAATATATCTAAACTAGCGAGAAGAAAACCTTTCTGCTGGAATCGATCGGAACAAAGAAAAAAACGTCCCAACACAAATGTTTCAAACATTGAAACTGCAAAAAGACCCACACACAAGTGACGACCTTCGCAACGATGATAAGAAACCAAGTGAGGCTATCACGATCCATGCACGGTACCTACTCACTGCATCGAACGATAATATAACTTTAGTTATCCCGATTCTCTAGATTAAAAGCTATTTCTCTGTAATGAGTAAGAGCCATATGGTTTTGCATTGCGCTCCTGGCTTAGTTCGAATGAATCCTGAAGAGAAAACATTACAGAGACGTTTCTACGAGAGAATCTTGATAACATCCGTTGAACGTAGTTTTCGACCGATTTAGACTGTGTCTTTTAACCTTACTCGGGAATCTCGAAACTTTCAGGTTCCTCGACTGTCCTCGAGTTTTTAGGGTAAAGAAACTTTTGTCCGCTAAACGGCGCGTGGCGTCTAGCGCCTATCGGTCGGCGGTCAGGATGAGCGGGCATGGAGGGTTCGTGGAGAAATGTAGTCTCGTGCGTGACATGGCTGCAAGTTCAGAGACCCTGTTGCCTCCTGCGAGCGCGACGAGAAAGTTTTCTGAAAGAGCGCCATAACTGACATCGTCCGGGTATTGTAGCGAGGAGAGACGAGCATGTCGCGCACTGGCTCGAGCTTCCACTGCGGCAGGAAACGTCGTTGTGGCGTATCCTCGGGAAACTGGGCCCGAGCTAGTTCATGAAAGATCGCCCCGTGGGTCGTGACGCCAAAGCCATATAAGAGGGGCAAGTGTAACGCATTCCTGTGAACCAGAACCGTGCGAGGATTGAACCGCTTCTGCTTGCCGGCGTAGTGCAGGAACGTCAAGAGGGTGGACTGGTTGATGGACTGCGCCTGCGCGGCGCGTAGCGACGTTTGGAAACAAGTCCAGACGCTTTGGTATTGGTGTTGTGGGGACTGCCTGTGTGTGTTAACCAGGGTGTCCGCCAGCGAGCTATTGAATTTGATCGTGAGCACCGTATTTAAAAATTGAGAATGCGAAACAACGCGAGAAGGGTTGTGATGTTAGCGGGACCTCCATGCCTTCGATGCACTGGGACACGTCGAGGGCGAGTGAGAGTTCGTGGAAAGACGCGATGACCGTGGGCCACCACAGTGCTTTGGGGTGGTGTGGGACCACGAGGACGCCGCTGTAGCGGTACGTCACGAGTTTGTGGAGCACTTGGGGAATCATGTTGAATGGAGGGAAGAGATATATTTCCTTCCACTGAATCCAGTCGCATTGGAGAGAATCCACTAAAGCCGCTCGCGGGAGAGGAAACGGAGCTGCAAATAGTGGGAGCTTGTGGTTCCCCGGATGCGCAAAGAGGTCGATGTACATAGTCCCGCGCAGGGCAGAGAGGCGGAAGAAGCACTAAGGCGTAAGCGCTCATTCCGTTTTTACCTGTAGGAGACGTGAGAGCTGATCGGCCCAAACGTTCTGCGAACCGGGAAGGTAGGTCGCGAGGAGGAAGAGGTGGTGGCGCTGGAGGATCTGTAGGAGCTGTGCTTCGAACTTCTGCGCCGGGGCCTTGCTGGAGCCCAAGTGGTTCACCAAGGCCACTGCCGCTCTGTTGTCGGACATCACGCGGACTGTGGTGTGGTGCCAATGAGCTCATGCACCCAGCGCGTGTATGATGGCCAGCGATTCTTTCGCCGTAATATGGAGTTTGCGTTCCTCGGGAGACCAGCGGCCGTAAGACTGCCGGTCTCTGCCGCATACGGCACCCCACGCTTTGTCCGATGCATCCATCCACAGGACGTGCTCCGGGGAAGGCACTACGATATACGATATGAAGAAAGGTCTCGTCACGCCAGTGCTGAGCTGCCTTGCGGTAGGGATTGTTGAGACGGCAGGGCTTGCGGGAGATGTGGAGGGAGCGCGCTGCGAGCACCACCTCGTTGAAGAAGTGGCGAGCATGGCGTAAGGGGTGAGGAAATTTATTATGCCGAGGAAACTCTGATGCTGTCGGAGCGAGAGGGTTCCGCGGGAAAGTATCTCCGTGGCCATGTCCCTGCAGCGGTCGATGTGTCGTAAGGCTGAGGCGATGGACCCGGCCGCGCCGTTGAATGTTACTCCCAAGAAGTCGATCTGCTGGGTAGGTTCTAGCACAGATTTCTCAATGTGGACGTGGAAGCCTTGTTTGAGGAGAAGGTCGTAGGCCGTTTGGGTGAAGCGCCGGCAGTGAAGAGCTGTCGGTGCCCTGAGTAGCCAGTCGTCGATGTAGAAGGCCGCATCTATCCCTTGCTGGTGGAGGAAACGCAGGGGCAGCTTCGCGACCGTTGTAAAGATTTTTGGTCCCAGGTTGAGACCGAATGGGATGGCCAAAAAGTAACACAGTTGTCCTCGAAGTTCGAAGGCTAGGAATTCTTAGAACCTGGGATGAATCGGGATGTTTGGGAAGGCGTCCTTGATATTCAACTTGGTGAACCAGAGTATGCGCTGTGGGTGGGACATGCGGAACGTGGATACCGGGATGTATCTGTTGAGGTCGGAGAGGTCGATCAACAGGCGATCTCCTCTCGAGGCCTTGAGGACTGCAAAGATGCGAGGTACAAAAACCGGCTTTCTGGGAACCGCCTTGACTGTTCCTTTGCGCAGAAATTCCAATACGAGGGGTTCTAGAACATCCTCGCGTTGTCGGTGGGAGACCTTGTAATCGAGTGGGGGGGGGGGTCGTGGCGTCCCTTTCCAGGAGAGGCCTGTGGCAATAATGCGTTTCACCAATGGCGTGGCCTTGGTCCTGTGTTCGAGGAGGTTCCTGAGGGTTGCCGGCAGAACGTCAAAGTTTGCGGAAGGGGGGATGGTCCCGCTGTCTGTGGTTAGCTGTGGCTTGTGAGCGGGAGGGGGAGGTTCGTTTGTGTGCCGAGGTTCACCGACCCCCTTTGCGACTACCCCTCCTTGGAACGTACTGGGTGCGTCTCATGGCCCCCAGGGCAGGCGGGGGGGGGCGTGGGCCTGGAGCATGTTTGAGGCGCACCGGAGCCCACCCGCCTCCCTTGGGGTTGCCTTGCGTCCTGGCACGAAAAGAGCTTCGTGCCATTCCGCCTCGGCTATAGAGGGGATGCAGTGTGACAGCTTCCCGGTGTTGCGGGATCTCCGTGGAGCAGGGGCCACGGAACTTGATGTGGAGGGGCCCATAAAAGAGAGGACCTCTGTGCTGCTACAGGAAGTGTCCAGCGCTTGGCTAGCCTGTACGATCGCCCCGTCGGTGAATAGTTGAGGTTCAAATACCAACCCTGCTAGAAGGGCGGTCCGGGCGGATTTTGGAGCGAGCCTGTCTAGCGTCTAAAGCCGAATCTGGAATCTCCACTGAGCAGCGTCGAAGAGTGACCCCGACAATAGTTTGTGAGCGGAGCTTATGGTGAGCTCTGCCAGACAACGCAATGGCTGAGGGGTAACTGGCATGCAGTGAGGACAGGAGTCCCGATGCGCTCAAGAATCCCCGTCAGTGATGCGCCGAGGATGTAGCCGCGCAGGTTTTTAGCCGCCTGCGTGCGGAGTCGGAAGTCCTTGGTACGTGCTTGTGTAGTAATGTGCTGGACCGGGCAAGCGATCTTATCCTTTGAAGAGTCGAAGTGAGCTTTCGGGTAGAGGATCAGAGCATTCGCGAACTCCATCAGGGACTTTACTACGGGCAGTGTGCTGAGAGAGCAAAGTGCGAGTTTGGCCAAGCATCGAGGTTCTTCGGTGCCGACCCGTTGGGCGGGGTTGTACTGATTTGCTCGAGGAGTTTGGGTAGGGCATTTGGGCTACGTTCTGGGATGAACAGGCCGTCTCCATTGACGGTCACCCCCCGCTGGGAGGGTTGCTCGTTCGCAAAAATACTCTTGTGAAGCTGGATACTCCACTGCCCAGATGGACCGTGGCGCACTGAATCTTTTGCTTTCGAGAAAATGCTACGATCTGTCAGGATCAAGTGAGGCGGAAGTGCTCGGCCGGCGAAGCCAGAGCGACGAATGAATGATGGGGCCATGGAGGTATAATAGGGAGGAGGGAGCATTGACTCATTTCTGTGAAGCCAGTTTTAGTGCTCGGTAGATCGCGCTCTGGCCGTCTCAGTCGCAAGTCAGACATGGTGCGGGGAGGGTATGGCAGCGCCTGCTTCAAGTGCCCAGCATCTGCTGCAAAATTTGTAGAGTAGGCAGCCATTTCTTACTCGCGCAAAAATTATTTATATTTTGACCATGCGCCACATTTTATGTTGCGCAGCGTCAACCCATGATCACGACCAACACCAACACAACCTCCACGTCCGACGGTTGCACTAACACTGACTCCCAGTCAGCCGAGCACCAAAACTGGCTTCATTCGAATACAAACACAACGCAGCCAATGCTCTCTTATCCTATTATACCTCCATGGATGGGGCAGGCCAGCTCACGCTTATATAGAAAGGAATGGGGTTGGGGGTTCAGCCAACGCGCCCCGGTACCTGGAAGACATTTAGACCGATAAGCGCAAGACGCCACGCGCCGCCTATCGGACAGAAGTTTATTTTTCCGAAAAACTCGAGGACAGTCGAGGAACTTAAAAGTTTTGCGATTCCCGAGTAAGGTTAAAAGACACTAAGGTCTAAATAGGCCAAAAAATACGTTCAACGGATGTTATCAAGATTCTCTCGTAGAAACGTCTCTGTAATGTTCTCTCTTCATGATTCATTCGAACTAAATCAGAAGCGCAATGCAAAATCATACGGCTCTTACGAGTGGAAAAGAATACAGTATACATTTACTAGAAACGTCCACCATCTACTAGGATGCAACGAACATCAACCCCTATGCCAACAGAACCACTCCACTTGATTCCCCGCTACCAAACTGCACCCTTCGGACTGTCAACTCTCAAGTTTCAAACCCACCAGCCCTGCACTTTCAGGACTATCTACCTTGTACTCTGAAGTCCACTTAGTCGGCACCTTCAGAATTCTTTATACTGCACAGCCATTCTACACGACAAGGACTGCCTACCAACATCTCCAGGACTGGCTACTCACTGACCTCAGGACTGTCTACTCTGTCTACACCTACAAGACTATTTACCCTACAACTTCAGGACTATTTGTTTTACATCATCAAGGTTCCATACCCTTCATTTAAAAGGCGGTCAATAGTGAAATTTCAAAAAATTCAAGGCCGAAATCTTCCATTTTCCCTACCCTGAACCCTCAGTTGTGCCTCCACCCGAGCCCGTCCAGCGCTGTTGGTCGCCGAACAGGAGTAGGTTCCAGTGTGCTCGAAACTAACGCCCCGCAGAACCAGAAAGCTTAGCTTCGAATCGACGGAAGTAATGAGGAAGTTGGGGGATGAAGAGAGAGGAAGGCCGTCCTTGTACCACTGGATAGTGACGGGGTCGTCCCCTTTGGTGACGGTGCATGCAACTTGAAGGAGCTGGTCTTCGAGAACCTCGGACGGGAAGGAGAAGGGCAGGATCTCCGGAGTGACTGCAGGGTGGAGATGATGCAATTGGAATAAAGGGTTGCATCTTTGGCCTGTCCAAGTACCTCGCAAAGGGACTGTTAGTTACTCGAAGTCAGCTGTGTGTGTGTAGAAAATCATAGTGGCTTATGAGGTTGTGCGACGGTGTCGCCCGCAGATTGAATTGGCCACGGTGCTTCTGGGATTCACCAAGTTCCAGATTAGACTTGTCAGGCCTTGCTTGGACTCGCCAAGGCCGTGACAAGACCGCGATTGGATCCACCAAGACCGCGATTGGACTCGCCAAGACTGCGATTGAACTAGCCCTAATCACGGATGGCCCACCCAGGGTCACGATTAGAATAATCAGGGCCATAATGGGACTAGTCAGGGCTCAGATCAAAGTTTACTGGCCACGATTGGATTCGTTGTGGCACCAAGAGGACCTTGCATAGTTAAAGCGATCCGGTAACCAAGTGTCCATAGTGATGTCAAAAGGAGCGTGGGATCTTGACACCAACGCGCATCGAGGGCCACCAGACCAAACCTGTGCTAAGCAAAACCAAAGAAGCGAAGATACAATACAGCGCACAAACAATCTGAGTACTAACAGTTTCGGACAACAATTAAGCTGGCAACAGTGAAGAAAGACTCACAGTAGCCTAACGTAATATAAAAAACGTGCAGGTTGATATTCCAAAGCGTACACGAATGACAACATGGGAGTCATTTAGTTGTCAAGATGTTTTCGAGAAAGGTGTTCGGATTAGGGTTACAACGTGAGTGGTTTAGGATGTCCAACCGTTTGATGCTACCATAACCGGCGTGGTGCTGGTGGCAGCGGCATGTGTGTGTGTGTGTGTGTGTGTGTGTGTTGGTCATCGCGGACAAAGTCCGCGATGACCAACATGATAGACTGGAGGATGGGGGGAGGGGTCTCCATTTTAACATTTGAGGGTTCAAGTCATGGCAAACACACCCCGTGCCAGTGGTCGGATCTATTTGGCTCCTCCCCTCTTCTGTGACACCTAGTACAGTTGACAACTACGTACACAGAAACGTAGTTGTCAACACAACTAATTTGTTTTGTTAAACACTTTAACTCAAATGAATTAATAACAAAAATTCGAGTAGAAACTACTGGATAGCTACACTGCAGTTGAACCAAATATAAACTGTTGATACCACTGGAAACGTCGTGTTTAAAAAACGACAAGATACGCCTCACATTGGGATGCCTGTTTGGAGGGTACAGGCGAATAGGCATTGAAATAACCAAATACGGCCATACACTCGTCACCAACTCCAGCCTACTGCAATTTAGTGCAAATCCTAAAAACTTGGCGAGTGCTTAAACGAATAACGTGGTTTATAGGCCTGAAGACACGTGAACTGGGGAGCCAGGCAGTCCGTGAACCACGATGGCCACATAGTCACTGGTGAAGTGTTCATTATTACGGTAGCCAGCAGACAGCTGTCAACATGGAGCATGGTCGTAGCTACCGATAATACACGTATCTAGATACATTTATCGAGCATTTGTTCAAACATTGTCCATCGAACTCGGTCATAGTAATTGAAAAATGTAACTAGTTACTTCATCTTGTCCAACACTTCATGAAAGTGGCTCCCATCATGTTGAGATGTGTATCGTGTATACCTGCCATGGAGATCAATCGTTAGAATAGTGCCTGGTGTTCCCAGCGCAGCGTAGGCAACATCATTAATGTAGACACAGAGAAGAAAGTCACAACAACAGGGAAAATATTAAAACTCTTCACAATCGTTAACGATGGAAGGCGAAAGCTGAGTCGGGCTGAAGCCAAGCGATTTAAACATGAAAAAAACAAATCCACAACAGAAACAACAATAAAAGCAATGAATTATTATCCGAAACAATGAACGATGCATTATGAAAATTAGACGTTATATATTAAGAGAAAAAATGTCATCGGACGGGAAGTACTGAAAAGGTCACAAGTTTCATAAAAAAAGTCAAGGCATTAGACAAGTGACGTATATAATATCATCAAAGCATGACACAAAACAGATGAACATAACACAATTATGACAACATTTAGAAAAAGAGCTTCCCGTATCAAAACTTTCATACAAATAACAGAGAGCGTGTAAGAATGGGGTGACTTGCTATAATGAATTCAAAGTCCCTGGCAAATGCATCAATAAGTACTTATAAAGAGATCACATTTATAGGACTGTAATGAGAAGGAACATAGCAGACTTCAAAGTGATGGAACAATAGACTCGAGACAAGTTTATAAACATCAAAAAATGAACCTGGAAAGCATTAAAATAAGCACTACTTCCACACAAGCACAGAGGACAAAAGAATGAACAGAAATAACGCCAAGCCGACACTGTTGACCATGGACGATTTATACGGATAAGTCGTCGTTGTTGTTCATGGACGTTATGTTGATTAGTTGTTGCTGTAGGCCATGGGCGTTCAATACTGATAAGACGTAAGCAACTAGAAATGTACGTTTCATACTGATTATTCGGTGGCTGTTAACCATGGACATTTCATAGCGATTAGACGTAAGCTACTGGCCATGGACGTTGCATGCTGATTATTCGTAGGCTGTAAGCCATAGACGTAGTATCCTAATTAGTCGTCATGCTCAGACCAATACCTAAGGTGGCCGTGGCGAGAGTGAGTACCCGCACACTGAAGCAACGCTTCATTAACGCCGTCAAGTAGTTAAGAGAACTTGGAAGGCAACTGGGATACAGTTTACACCGCTTTATGGTATACAGACCACTCCCCCTTAATGCTTTCTTTAATTCAGAATACAAGCGTGTGGGATAACTGAGACCTCCAGGGACCGACGTCTTAAATCTGCTTGGCAAGGACTCAAAATCCCAGAGAACTCAACAAAGCCTCTGTCAGTCCCAGTTTATAGCGACAAAAACTCTGAAGCTCAATAAAATCAAAAGGACATTTTGATTTGAACTTGGAAGAGCCAGCAATAAACACATTACCACAGTAAAAGCTAACAAATAAAATAGGCAACCACGGCGTAACAGATATTTCAAATCATACTGATTTCAGAAATGACCCGTGACGTCAACTTCATAAACCAAAATCCATGATTTACTCATCAGTCCCGTAAATACAGTCATGGTAACTTTACCGCTATGACCAAGACAACCCAGACCGTGTCGATAGATTTTCTAAGCGAAAATAAAGTGGTGAAACAATGAATATTTTATAATAAACAAGTTTTGGGGAGTCTACATCTGCAATGAAAGCGTTTAAAACACGTTAGCGTGAACACTCAGTCATTGAATAGGCGTTGCAGGTGCTCATTTCCTAATAAACCCACACCGGTGAGAGGAAACTCAACTTCTGAATCACCAACATGATGCCAACAACTACTGCTGTGGGCTGCACTGCACCAACCCAAGGATATCAACGCCCAATCCACTGCAGGCCTTCGAAAACCTTACCCAGGTCTCCTGGGTTTGGCCTCCGCCCAAGGTGGTGAGAATCTGATCACCAACATTGCTCAGACAACGTCTACTCTGAAATATGAGCTCTGCTTCCACCTGACAGGTTGAAATGCCACATCACTACCAGTGCTCGAGCAGAGCAAATTCTGAACTCCGAATTGCGTTCCCCGGTTCAGCAACCCATTCACCAACGAAACTTCGGCACCGGCTTCCTTAAATTATGTTACCACCAGAGCGGTGCGACTGCATTAACACTGACTGGGCTCGGGCTACGCCTACCCGGAACCCTTATTCTACCCGAGGGAAACAAGGATTCGATCACCACCAAGGCTCGAACAACGCCTACCCTGAACTCGTATTCCACCCGAGGGAAACAAGGACTCGATCACCACCGAGGCTCAAAACAACGCCTACCGTGAACCCTTATTCCACCCGAGAGAAACAAGGACTCGATCACCAACCGGACATTAACAACGCCTACCCTGGACTCTTAGCTCAGCTTCCACCCTGGCCTTTCCAGCTTCATTGGCGGCTGTGCAGGAGTACTCTCCGCTATGGCCATGTCCGACATCCGCCAGAATAAGGAGGCTCATCCGACTGCTGATGGTGTTGACCAGAGTGTCGGTTGTCGAGATCACTGGGAGGCCATCCTTGAACCACTGGATGGTGACGGGGTCGTCTCCTTTGGTGACGGTGCAGGGGATCTGAAGCAGTTGTCCTTCCTGCACCTCCGCGGGGAAGAAAATCGGCAGGATCTCCGGGCCGGCTGAGGTGGGGGTTCGTGGGGATGGGGATACCGCTCAGGAGAGCAAGGATATTCGTTTCTCGAAAAGTAAGAATAGTTTGTGAGCAGTATTTGTGTATAAGGAAGCAAGAATACTGCAGTTTGGATAGCTAAGGATGCCATTGTTTGGGTAAGGTAATGGAGCTCAGGGGATCAAGAATACAGTATTCTGGGAGGATAAACGTTGTTTGGGAGGGAGATGGGTGCTTAGGGAAGCAAGAATACTGGAGTTTGGATAGCTAAGGATGCCATTGTTTGGGTAAGGTAATGGAGCTCAGGGGATCAAGAATACAGTTTTCTGGGAGGATAAACGTAAACGAGGGTGATGGATGCTTAGGGAAGCAAGGATATTGTTGTTTGAATCTACATGAATATGGTTAATTGGAGAGGTATGAAAACTTAAGGAAACCTAGATACTGATGTTTGGGAAGGATGTTAGAACATAAGGGAGCAATGATACCGATATTTGTAAGGGGTGCTAGAACGTAAAGGAGACAGGATACTAATATTTAGGAGGGTTGATGGCGCCGTGGAGCTAGGATAGCGTGGATTGGGAGGGGGGATGCCGTTCAGGTTGGAGAGGAATACTGCCGGGATGGGAGATGAAAAGAGAGCTCTGAAGTCAGGGCACAGGATCGTTTTGAAGGAGTGTTGAAAGGAGTTGAAGGATATAAAGATTCAGAGAGGCAATTTTGCTTATCCTTCGAAATTACTTTAGATGCCCCTCCCAAGGCAACAGGGGGACTCACAGGTGTAACCTTTCTCAGTCACAGGTGGCTATCGCTTGAGTGCCTTTATAGATAGCCGGGTTTCTACTACCTCTATGGAGGTGAGGTTAAGGGACGTCCAATGGTGGCCAAGGGATTGGACTCGCCCGTGTTAATTCGACTGTGACTCTCTAAGAGCAATACGATACGATTGTTATTGTTCTGCAAGAGACATGCAACATTTGGTTCTTCTTATATCCAGCAGAAGCAATAAATTCCCCACCTTCCCTCAAATTGCAGATTATATCCCATAATATCAATCAAAATGAACAAAATAATTTATACATCAAACGTGTTATCCTATTTACATAAAGAACGAATGTGAAGCTGGTCCGATAATAAACAGCAGATTGAACAAATTTCTTAAATGGAACGTGTTTTCCTACGTACATAAAAAAATCCTGCAAAGGCATATGCAGGACCAACTACCAATATATATATATATATATCATACGTAGCTATTTATATATGCAGACGAGAGGTATATACTGATCACTTTTAGGAATGTGTGGCTCTACATGGGAAGGCGGCAAGCACGAAATGATTACTAAGTAGCTATTACACATGAGTGCAGGTTTACAGTTGTGGTGCGCATCTGTGAAGTAGGTTAGCAGGCTGGCGGTGCAGGCTGGTGCCACTACAGCCCAGCAGGAGGCCTTTGTACGATAGGAAAGCTTGGGAATGGATAGCAAATACGACTAAAAAATAGAGGGCTGACAGATACATAACCTGACACCTGGTGCCCTGTGGAACATGTGAAACTGCGACACATGGCGCACGTTGGCACCCGAGCCAACACCTGGCAATTCTCCCTCCTGCAAGCTACTAACGATTTTAAACTTTGCTTATACCATCTAACGACCGTCCAAGTCAGGTTCACACCCTACCTAAATTTGCTACGCAAAAACCCCTGCTAGAAGTTATCCACGCTCTTCCCAGACCTGCCTTGGCCCAGCTGAAAATGCACATCCTTTCCGGAGCTGTCCGAATCCTACAAATAAATGCCCCACCGTGGTACGATGTGCTCTTGTAAGCAATGCTCATCCCCTCCTCCGATCCTGTACACACCTGTGGTTTACCTCCATCTAGACCCTGCTTCCAAAAACCAGCCCGTACCCTGGACCCTGAGGTCAGCCTCCACTCTGGCCCTGCCAGCGCCGTTGGCCGCGGCGCATGCATATCGCCCCGAGTGCTCGTATCCAGCGCCAGAAATGATAAGCAGACTCATTTTAGAGCCGATGTTATTGATCATGATCGAGGCGGATTGAGTGAGAGGAGCCCCGTCCTTGAACCACTGCATGGCGATGGGCTCGTCCCCTTCCATGACGGTGCAGGGCACCTGAACAGGCTGGCCTTCTTTCACCTCCGATGAGAAGGTGAAGGGCAGGATGGTAGGGGCCACTGAAGGGTAGGTCAGATTTGAGTGACCGAGATTGCTAGCGCAGCACAATATGTTCTTTGATTAAATCAATGAGATCAATTCAACTAGCTACACACAGACAATGTCTTAAAATTAGATCAAGGTAACCCGAATCTACTACCTTATCAAGTCCATGTCCTTGATGAGTCGAATCTCAAATTAGCAACAAGTGATAGCCACCAGAAGGTAGAGGCAAACCAACCAGTGAAGCCTGCTGAAGATAAGACGGTTTTAGGAGGAGTCGATCATAGAAGGGTGGAAACGTGGATGCCGTGCGAGTGCCAACCAAAGTTTGGCAGTGGGCAAGGGACTCGAGCCCTTGAAGCGGATGACAGCGGTCCAGTTCCAATGTAGCTTACACACGACCAAACACAGTCTTTGGAGTAAGATTGAAGACTTCATATTCATCACCTGTAGCTTACACACGACCAAACACTGTGCTTAGCAAGATAGCACAAACAATGGCCAAGTCACAACTTGTGTCAGGAAAAAATAAGTATTATAGCAATAAATAATAAATCTAGAAACTAATTACAAAAAAAAATCTAAATTGTTGAAAAGCAAACCTTATAGTTACTTATTAAACGAAAGATGACATAAATTGTAACTACTTACGAGACCAAGAAGAGGACTGTAAATGAAGTTATTCAAACTAAACTAGCAATTACTACTGTGATAAACTATCAATAACTGTTTAGTAAAAAGAAATATTAGTGAACACCCAAATGGTAAGTTCACAGTAGAAGAAATAAGATGGAATAAATAATTTTTTATGAGGTAAAGGAGTAGCATGTCTACGCCGAATGTTAAGGAATGTCCAGCCTAAGGGTGAACATAAGAAAAGATGAGCCTGACCAGGTCACAAAGAAGGCCCATGATTGGGGAATACAGGGAGTACCAAACTAACAAGACCAGGGTGATGATGTGTTCGGTGGAATAGAGTGTTAGTAAGAGGATCTGGCAGTTGCGGTGTAGAGGATACCTAGCAAGAGGAACGGCGGGGCGACTGCGACTTGATGAGCTAATCTGAGTCACAAATGAAGGGAGGTATACATAGCGAAGCCATCAAATGTATTGGTAGTAAAAAGTTCAACGAACAGAGGGATTCGCGAGAAATTAATAAAACCATGGCGATAGACAATAAAATCGCCAACGGACCCTCCCCCTGCTAGAGGGTTACAGGTGATGTTGACACCTCTGTAACCAATAAATCGAAACCGCACCCAGTGGAATGGCTCTCAACAAAACTGCAGCCAACCGTATTGGAAACAGCGAATCTAGCATCAACCGCCATCCCGGCTAGGAGGTAACGAAGACGCTGAAGAAGAGCTAGAGGGGACCAGACGGGCGACGAATGGAAACTTTCTCCAACCCTCATTTCGGAGAAAGTATTGCAAAAGATGAGATTAGAGTAGCCGGGATTTCTCGCGCGCTAGTCAAAGTCCGTCTAGCGCTGACCGTAAGTAACGCGCTAGTCGAAGTCCCTCTAGCGCTGACCGTAAGTAACGCGCTAGTCGAAGTCCCTCTAGCGCTGACCGTAAGTAACGCGCTAGTCAAAGTCCCTCTAGCGCTGACCGTTAGTAACGCGCTAGTCAAAGTCCCTCTAGCGCTGACCGTATGTAACGCGCTAGTCAAAGTCCCTCTAGCGCTGACCGTAAGTAACGCGCTAGTCAAAGTCCCTCTAGCGCTGACC
>SDVV010011308.1:0-15893 GCA_016164225.1 Gammarus roeselii | reverse complement strand
ATATGGAAGGACAGCATCTTGGATGGGAAGGCAACGGGGGGTACTAGGAGGGACCCTATCCCTATCAGGAAGAGGAAGACCGAGAGGCAGATTTTGAACCCCCATGGGCGGAGGAGGAGGCACATCTCGGGGAAGAACACCCCACCATTCGCCACATATCCCTCATCCCTCCGCTCGCCCCGTCCCGACTGACCGCGCACACCTTTACCGCTCACGCACAGACCGCGTTGATGGCACCAGCCCCCTCCGGTACCATCTCAACTCCCCAGCTTCCGGACGGTACCCGGGCGCGCTCCGGCAAAGCTCCCCAATGATGAAACACCGCCCCCCGCCTCTCCTCCTTTCCCGGAGGAGAGGTGGTATGTACCTCTTCTCACTGCGACGTACACAGAGGGATTGGTGAGCTGCGACAAGGAGGTCTACACCACAGAGCTCCCTAACAATCTGATCAAGATTCATGAGGGAGGCCCTACCTTCATTTTCTCCCCGGTGGACTTGACCAGCACCGCGGTTCAGCTACTCGTCCGCAAGTCCACCCCTTGTCTGCCACCAGCAGGCTCGAAGAAGCTCTCTCTCCACGCTTCTCAAGAGTGTCTTTGCGGTCGAGCAACCCTCCCATCGAGGAGTGACCGTCTGAAAAGACAGCCTGTTCGTCCTAAAACGTATCCCAAATGCACTACCCAAACTCCTCGAACAAATCAATCCCACCCTGCCCAACGAGTCCGCACCGAAACACCTCGACGCTTGTTGGTCAAACACGCAATTTGCGCTCACAGCACACTGCCCCGTAGTCAAGTCCTTGATGGAGTTCGCGAATGCTCCGATCCTCTCCCCGAAGGCTCATTTTGACGCCACAAAGGATAAGATCGCTTTTCCGGTCCAGCACATTGCCACAGAAGCACGTACCAAGGACTTCCAACTCCGCACGCAGGTAGATCAAAACCTGCGCGGCTTCATCCTCGACGCATCACTGACGGGGATTCTTCAGCGCATCCGGACTCCCGTCCTCACCGATGGCACGCCAGTTACCCCTCAGTCACTGCGTTGTCTGGCAGAACTCACCGCAGGCTCCACTCACAAAACTATTGTCGGGGTCTCTATTCGACGCTGCTCAGTGGAGATACCAGATTCGGCTTCAGACGCTGGACAGGATCGCTCCGGAATCCGCCCGGACCGCCCTTCTAGCAGGGTCGGTATTTGAACCTCAACTATTCACCGACGGAGCGATCTTACAGTCTAGCCAAGCGCTGGACACTTTCCGTAGCAGGAGAGAGGTCCTCTACTCTATTGGCCCCTTCACATAAGGTTTCGTTGCTCCTGTGCTCCACGGAGACCACCGTAACACCGGAAAGCTGTCACACAGCATCCCCTCTATAGCCGAGGCGGAATGGCACGAAGTTCCTTTCGTGGCCGACCCGCACCACCAAAGGCGTTCCCTGCGTTCCAGCAGGACGCTAGGCAACCACAAGGGAGGCGGGTAGGCTCCGGTGAGCTTCAGACGTGCTCCAGGCCTCTCCCCCAGCCTGCCCTGAGGGCCCGGGGACGCACCCAGCACGTTCTAAGGAGGGGTAGTCACGGAGGGGGTCGGGGAACTCGGCACACGAACGACCCTCCCACTCCCGCTCACAGGCCACAGCTAAGCACAGACAACGGGACCGCCCCCCCCCCCTCTTTCGCAAAATCTGACATTCTGCCGGCAACCCTCAGGATCCGCCTCGTGCACTGGACCCGCCCTTGGCAAACGCATTATCGCCACAGGCCTCTCCTGGAAATGGACACCACGCCTCCCCCCCCTCTCGATTGCACGGTCTCCCACTGACAACGCGAGGATGTTCTAGAACCCCTCGTATTGAAATTTCTGCGCAATGTCATAGTCAAGGTGGTTCCCAGACAGCCGGTCTTTGTATCTCGCATCTATACGGCCCCCAAGGCCTCGGGAGGTGATCGCTTGGTGATCGACCTCTCAGACTTCAACAGATACATCCTTGTATCCACGTTCCGCATGTCCCACCCGTAGCGCATACGGGCGGTGCTGAACCCCCCTCTCTGGTTCACCAAGTTGGATATTAAGGATGCCTTCCCACACATCCCGATTCATTGCAGGTTCCAAAAGTTCCTGGCCTTCAACTACGAGGCCAACTTTTTCTTTTTGGCCCTCCCATTCGGTCTCAACCTGGGATCAAAAATCTTAACAACGGTCGCGAAGCTGCCCCAGCGTTTACTCCACCAGCAATGGATAGATGCGGGCTCCTATATCGACGACTGGCTACTCTATGCACCGACAGCTCTTCACTGCCTTCGCAACACCCAGACGGCCTGCGACCTTCTCCTCAAATTAGGCTTCTGTGTCCATCTGGAGAAATCTTTTAAAACCCACCCAGCAGATCGACTTCTTGGGGGTAACATTCAGCGGCGCGGCCGGGTCCATCGCCCCAGCTTTACAACATTTCGACAGCTGCAAGGACATGGCCACGGAGATACTTTCCCGCGGAACCCTCTAGCTCCGACAACATCAGAGTTTTTTCGGCATAATAAATTTCCTTACACTTACCTACGTGATGCTCGCCACTTCTTCAACGAGGTGGTGCTTGCAGCACGCTAAAGCTCACGATGTCCGCAATTATGCCTCGTCTCTCGCTTGGACGCGTGGAGTCTTGCTTCAAAACAGCATATCCAAAGCGTTTTGGAGGTCGCCACACGTATTCGTGCACTAATATCTCGTCACAGTAGAGAAGCCTAACCAACCTTGCGTCTCCTTGGGAACCAGGTAGATAGTCCTTCTCGCCTCATACATTTCGGACACCGCATCCGCTGCGGCCAGCACCTCCTCTACATTGCATTGAGTATGTACTTCATTATCTTACCAGCGCGTGCGGCGACACTCCACGCAAAGCCCCTTTAGATTACGGATTACGAAATATGTATTCCCTTTATCCTTCTTGCAGTACAACTGTTACCATAGGAGCTAGCTATTGTACACATTGTTGGTACTGGTATATTTAGAATTTATTGCCTACAGGACGGTTCACCCACCTTCTGGAAAGGGACATATGTATTGATTACATTAATAGTCTTTGGTTGCTCATGCTCACGGCCCGCACATTGTTTTTGGCCACGTCGAGCAAGCATGTTCCCATACCTAAATATTATTTGGACTCTCATGTTCAGAGCCCACCTATTAGTTTGTTGCTAGGACCTAGTTTTTTGCTGTTGTCAAAAAATTATTGTATTCGCCAACATGTGAAGTAATTACCACAATTCATACAAATGTGTTGTCATTCTTTTACACGGCAAGTGCTTCTTTGGTAACACCCAGTTTAAGATACAGCCGGTTGATCCAACTTCTGTGCTCTTCTGGCATCCGCCAGCTTGCACTACATGATGGTATTTTCTGTGCAAAAATATATGGCTCCTACGAGTGGAAGAGAATATAAAGTTTGTCATCTCGATTCTCTCGATGGAAAGAGAATCTGTAATGTGTTAGAGCCATATGGGGCCTCCTCTTCCCCCTTCTATCTTAATTATGCACCAACGTCTCCTTACGGGAAGCAACTTTGCTAGACCTCATGAATGATGGGGCAGGCCAGCTCACGCTTATATAGGAAGAAGGAAAGGAGTTAAGGGTTCAGCCGGCAGACGGCCGAGCGCCCTCCGGTACCTGGAAGACATTTAGACCGATAGGCGCAAGACGCCACGCGCCGCGCGCCGCCTAGAGGATAAAAGTTCCTTCTTCCTAAAAACTCGAGGAAAGTCGAGGAACTGGAAAGTTTTGAGATTCTCAAGTGTGGTTTAAGACTCAGAGGTCTAAATTGGTCAAAAACTACGTTCACCGGATGTTATCAAGATTTTCTTGTATAAATGTCTCTGTGATGTTTTCTCTTCAGGATTCATTCAAACAAAACCAGAAGCGCGATGCAAAACCATAAGGCTCATATTCATTTCAGAGAAATAGCTATGTACATATCTATGTATATATATATATGTATATATGTATGTATATATGTATATATGTATATATGTATGTATATATGTATGTATATATGTATATATATATGTATATATATGAATATATCCCACTCAATATTTTACCATGCACCTTTGATTCTGTTGTGCTGTGGCACTTGCGCCTCCTGTCCTGCTCTGCACTTCTTGTCTTGCTCTGCACTCTGCTGGCATGTCGTGCAGTTTGGAGGCCACCAAGGTGAGATTCCTAGCAATGCCCCTGTATAGCTACCTCACCATTGCATTGCTAGCTAATTATAATGGCATTGTTAGTAGCAATAATGACTTTGCTAATGATCATCTAACGTGTTGCTTGTGTTGCAGGGCGATGATGTTTGGTGGCTTACAGGAGTCTCATCAAGAAGAGGTGGAGATCAAGGATGCTAACCTTACAGCATTCAAGGTTCTCCTCAAATATATTTACAAGGGCTACATTGCACTTAATAGTGAAAAGGTTAGTACATAAGTAAAGGTTGTGCTGCTATTGTTCTGCTAAATAGTTTTTTTTTAATTGTTAACCTACATAGAATGTTCTCTAACAATATTGATTAATTTCTTTAGATTACCCTTACAGATACAGATACAAAACACTAGGCCAAAATCCCCCAGCAAGGGGGGTGGCCGACGGCAAGGCGCACCTCACACTCTCATACACTCACACTCGCACATCTTAGCTTTTTTGTGCAAAAGGGTCAGGCCGGGAACCCCGCAACACACCCTCCAGGTCATGAGTGCGGTTCGAGGACAGTGTCGGCAGCCGGGCCCGACTGTGTGACTGGTTTACTCCTGCCACGTCATGATGACCGCCTTCCCCCTCCCCGCCCACGACTATCCCATCTTTCGACGATGTGCCTAGGGCGGGAACGCACATCAGGGCAGCGTCAAAACTCATCCGTTCACAATCATTCTCCACTTACCCCTATCCAGTGCACGCTCTCTTGCTACCTACACACTCGGATCTCTCCTTCCCAACGCCTGCTTCACACCATCCAACCACCCAAACTTCGGTCTCCCTCTAGGCCTGTCTAGGCCTACATCCACTTGCCTCTGCCTTCCACACCCTTTTCACCAATCTCCGCTCATCCATCCTCATTACGTGCCCAAACCATCTCAGAACACGCGAATCAACTCTGTCCTCTAACTTCCTCACCATCCCCGTTCTGATTCAAACCACGTCATTAGTGAACCTGTCTTACAGCAACACTCCAGTCATGCTCCTCAAACATTTTATCTTGAAAACATTCAACCTTCTTCTCTCCTCTGCTCTCACCCTTCAAGTCATAGCTCCGTACAGTACAGTTGGGACAACGACACCCTAATATAGCCCTCACTTTGCTTCCATCCCCAACATCCTGCAGCTCATTACACTCTTCGGTGCACCCAGCACTTTACACCCCTCCTTCACTCGCGACTTCACCACAGATTCCACTAGTTCAGTCTTCTCCACATGAAAGCCTAGATACTTTAATTACTGAACTTGTTTAACAACTCTATATTTATGAGGACACTAATACTGCTTGCATCAGTAGTCCCCCGAGCATCTCGTTAATTTACTTTTCCCCACGTTTTCTCGAAGCTTCCTCCTCTCACACACTCTAAAAAACTCAGACATCAGCCTACATAGCTTCTCCTCTGAATTCGCCACCTGAGCCGTATCATCCGCAAACAGCAACTGGCTCAACTGCCAACTCCGCCCATTCGTCTCCAACAGTTCCAAGCCACGACCCAGTACAGTCGCGTTCACCTCCCTGACCACTCCATCCATATAGATTGAACAGCCAAGGAGACATCACGCAGCCTTGTCTCAGACCCACTTTCACTGTGAACCAATCACTCACCTCGCTTCCCTCTCTGACACATGCTTGGCTGCCAACATGGAAACTCTGCACTTCTTTCAACAGCTTTCCGCCCACTCCATACAAACGCAACACTCTCCACAGCGCTTCCCTGTAAATCCTGTTGGATCCCTTTTCCAGATCCATAAAGGCCCAGAACAAATTCCTTCCCTTTGCAAAGTACTTCTCACAGACCTGTCTCACTGCAAAAATCTGATCGGCACACTCTCTACCACTCCTAAAGCCACATTGTTCCTCTTCAATTGCGTAATCCGTACATTCTCTATTCCTTTTGATCAGCACTCTGCCATACAGCTCACCGACCACATACAACCAACTGATACCTCTTGAGGTGCAGCATTCATTTATATCTCCTTTGTCCTTATACAGCGGAACAATGAAGGCACTTTACCACTCAATCGGTACCACGCCCGTAACGAAACAAATGTTCAGTAGCCTCACCAATCATTCACCAATCGTAATTCCACCCTTTTACAGGCACTCGGTCGCAACGTCATCCAAACCAGGGGCTTTCCCTGCTTTCATCACCTCCATCGCCTCCTGCACCTCTTTTCTAGTAATGTCCGCAGCAAATCTCTCTCCAAAAACCGGCATCCGCGCCCCACCACCCACAGCAGCAATGTCAGCCTCTCTGTCATCCTTGACATCCAACAATTCAACAAAATACTCGACCCACCTTTTCCGTACACTACCAATTTTCGTCAACAACTGGCTGTTCTCATCTTTCACTGCATTCTCCTTTCCAGTCTCTCCCTTTCTCACCCATTTAACCTCTTTCCAGAACAACTTTTTGTTTTCCTCAAAATTCTGGCACAAACGTCTGTCCCACCTGGCATCAGCATCTATTTTGGTTCTCCTCGCCACTCGCTTCACCTCCTCCCTCTTCTCCTTAAAGTTGTCATAGGCCACCACCGACTTCGCCTGCAACCACTCCTCAAAAGCTCTCCTCTTCTGCGCCACCGCCAGTTTGATCTCCTCGTTCCACCACTCGCAGCCCTTCCGTCTGCACCCGCCCACACGTCGCACACCACACACATTTCTCGAAGATCTCTACAAGTCATCTCTGAACGTCTCGCATTCTTCCTCCACATCTTGCAGGTCCTGCCCTCTCACCTTGTCAAATTCCTTCCTCAACGCCCGCTGGAACTCCTTGGCTCTACTTTTCACATTCAGTCCACTCACTTTCACTACCTCTCTTCCTCCTCCCACTCGTTTGTTGCCCTTCCACTTCTGCTCCACTCTTAATCTACCTTCCACCAGCAGATTGTCAGACACTCCTTCACCCTCCCCTCTCAACACACGCACATCCAACAGCCTCCCCACAACTTTCCTCGAACTCAGCACAAAATCCATCAGCGCTCTCTCCACCGCTTCACCATGGGTCATCCTTACCCATTAGTACTTGTGGATGTCTCACTTGTTGAACAGGCAGTTTCCGACGACCAGCTCCTGCTCCATGCATAAACCTATGAGATTTTCTCCACTGTCATCCCTAGCAGGAACGCCATACCTCCCTATCACATTATCCACAACTGCATCTCCCACGCTCGCATTAAGGTACAACTACATTGAATTGACTTCCAAAACTCTCAATACACTTGCTCGGGTCTGTCCAAAATTGCTCCCTCTCTTTCTCAATCCTCATGCTACCAGGTCCATAGGCACTCACAAATACCCATTTTTCTACGCCAAACTTTACTTTCACCCACATCAATCTTGAGGACCTCTTTCCACTCAGTAACCCTACTAGCCAGTCGATCACTCAATAGCAGCACCACACCTTCTTGTGCCCAACCTTCATCCACGCCCGACTTTCTTCCACTTACCACTCCAAACTCACATTCGCCCTTGCCCTTCAACTTAGTCTCACTCAGCGCCAATACATCTAACTTCTTCCTCACAAACTTATCACCAATCACTCGCCTTTATACTTCATTCGTAGTACAACCACGCACATTCAGCGATCCTAACAAAAGGGTTTGGAGAGGCGTGAGCCTCTGGTCCCCATGCTCGTCTTACCGTCTTTTAGGGAGAAATTTTACAGAGGAGGGGATTCCTAGCCCCCTCGCCCCGCCCCTTATTATTCGCCTCTTACGACACACAAGGGTTGCGGTAGCAGTATTCTAACACCCCCGCTATGGGCTATAAAATATTCTCGGGATGCCATGTATAATAGCTAATTGAAATGCATCTCCAGTAAGAGAACAGCTCACTCTTGATGAAAGTGTGGTAGCTGCAGCTGAAATGCAGCTACACCTGCACATTCTGAATGTGTTATTATGACTGTAATAAGGCTTTAGGGCTAAAGAGTAAAGTAGCTCTATTTTGTAATAATAGTACCAAGGTGGAGCTGAGTATATTATATGTTCTTTTTCCACATCAGGAGGAAACGGTCCACGAAATCTTGGCCCTGTCACACCAGTATGGATTTGAAGAACTTGAGGGGGCTGTGTGTGACTACCTGAAGGAAACATTATCAGTGTCCAATTTCTGTGTCATCTACGACCTTGCCCTGCTGTACTGCCTCAGTGACCTCAGGGTTGTTTGTGAGGACTTCCTGGACAGGAACGCGCACCCCATTGTCTGCCACGCCTCCTTCAGGATGATCTCACCAGTAAGGGTTGTTTTTGTGCATAAAAATAAAATACAGTAATTGATAACTTGCGACGATGGGTGGTAGTAGATATGGCCAATCTTTTCTACAAGGGACATTTCTACAATGGACATTTCTACAATGGACAGTTCTACAATGGACAGTTCTACAGCGGAAAGTTCTACAATGGACTGTTCTACAATGGACAGTTCAACAATAGACAGTTCAACAATACAGTTCAACGATAAACAGTTCAACAATAGACAGTTCTACAATCGAGTTTTACAATGGGCAGTTACCCTACAAAACCATTAATAAGAGGGCATGCTGCACAAACAACACTTTGTAGGTAAAATGATAGGCATCGCACACCATTACAATGCAATGAGTGGGCTGTAAAAGTTGCCATGCTGGGGAAGCGATCAAGCTGTATCAAAATCGCTCCTCTCACATGCAAGGTATCTCTAGCACTAATAGTGTTCAAAAGACTTGTGTAGAAGATAAATATAGTGAAATGTAGGACAGTAGTTACGTATTAAGAATTCACAATATAATTAGTATTGATATACATACAGCTAGCTTTAAACAGTGTCATTTAATCCATTGTTGTTATTTTTCATTCTGTTTTATCAGTCGAGCATATTAAATTTTATAATAATCAGGAATGCTGAAGATGTGGTGGCTAGTTAGCAATAACCAAGCGCATCTTTTGCCTTGCAATAATTGTCTACTTTTTATCAATTTTAATATGGAAATTGAGGTCATAATCAATGCCTATTATGTTCACCTGAATTCAATCGATTGTGGTGAACTTCAAATAGTCACTAGTTTTATTGGATAACTTTTTCTTTCATTTGATTACTAGCTATTAATTTGTCTTGAGGATGCAACAGGGCTATCACTGTGGATTTTTAGTGCTTCATTATTTGAAATAAATATACGTTTGAGCAACGTAAGGCGGCTGGATTATACATAGCTATTGCTTTGCCATTTCATGGTTATTAAAGTATAAGGGCTAAGTTTGTGCGAGTGTGAGCGTATGAGGGTGTGAGTTGGCGCCTTGCCGTCGGCCACCCCCCTTTCTGGGGGATGCGGCCTAGTGTCTGTATCTGTATTAATTAATGTCATGCTGGTGGTGCAGCAATCTATTTGTGCTGTCATGTGTTGGCTTCACCATTTTACTATTTTTTTACTTGCAGGCGGCACTGAAGAGCGTCATCTCTCGAGATAGTTTTTGTGCTCCGGAGGTTGACATATTTTCTGGAGTCCGTGACTGGGTTGAAGCCAATGATCACGTCGACCGGGCTGCTGTCAAGGAAATCCTCTCTTTGATCAGACTTCCTCTAATATCTCTGCTGGTGAGTTCCGCAGACAAAATTGATTTTCTTTCATGCTGTGGATAGTAAAAGTAGTCTCTTTAATGACTGCAGCAAATAGGCCTACTGATATGTAGCTTATTTTGTAAACTCTCCTTTTGGCAAATTTGGTGGAAGTGGATTTTTTTCTCATGCCCAACCTTGGGCGCTTGTGCTCGTTGTTACCCCCACCCATTGGCATCTGTTGGTTCACGGGCTGCACGTAGTCACGGCCCAACCTCTCCTTTTTTTCTCTCCTTTTTCCCCCCTTCCTAAATTTGCTCAACTTTCATTTACCTTATTTGCACCTAATGTTAAGTTCAGATTTCCTTTAGTATAAAACGAACTCCTTTTTAACAACTCGCAATATAGTTGCTGCTCACTCAAACACAGTTCTTAATTTTTTCCTTCTGGGGGGCTAATAACAGCTAAGTTGTGCTTTTTCTTTCATGCAACCTTTTGTAACCAATCCTTCTTCTTTCAATTCATGCTGTTCTCATGCGTAAAATTCCCTATACCCAGGGTAGATCTCATTCATGGAATCCGCGTTTCCTGTCTCCTATTCATTTACCCCCTAAGCATGTGTTGGAGCACATAGCTCCCAATACCTCAAGGACGACTGCAAATCCTTGGGCCTCTGGAGAAGGTATGTAGCGTGTTAATCCTCCTTACTACCACGCAGGGAGTGCCGGACCATATGGCCCCAGCACCTTGAAAGTTCTTGTACCTCCTCTGGCACCCTCATAAACCATTGACGTTCGCCGCGTATAGAATATAGGTTTTACGCAGAAGTGAACCTAACTTTAACATATTGAAGGAAAAAAATGATCACCTGATGCAGCACTGTTATTGCTGGTTCGACGTGGGAAGCCAGAAAGGCGCTGGCTCGAGCGCGCTAGAAAGCCTCTTCACTCTAATCTTATCTCTACACGTTTTTATTTTGTGCAAAATTTTAATTTGATGCATCTCCAATTTCTCTTCCTCACTATTTTACACATGAGGTTTTAGCACAATTAGCAACTTAAGCAAGGCTTGGTTTCAAACTTTTGCAGCATGCTGTGTAGGAACTCAGCTAGTAATATTGTCTCTGTTCAGGTTTGAAATTTAAATTATATAACTGTTACAGCCACTAAGACAAATTCCTCCGGAAGGGGGGGATGCCAATTCAAAATTTTGGTTGTAGCTATATCTATAATGGAACGCCTGTGAGGGGACTTTGATTTACACAGTGCCGTTGTTTTACTGCAGAATGAAGTGCATTATATATCTTTGGATAGGCTTTAGGTCCCAAATTCCTAAAAAGTGAATGTTCGTTAGTCCGTCCGTTCTTACACTCGGACGAAAATCCCGACTCATTTCTATAATTATGAAGTCTTGTTGCTCAACCCTAGCTTCTCCTGCAATGGAGGAGCCACGGCCGGCGCAGCCCAAGGCCTGGGAACTCACCGACGTGTGCGTGTTGGGAGTGTTTCAACAGGTGCAAGGCCTGCTATTAGGCCTGCACCCCTGAAGAAGCTGATACTGTCTCGCGGGCGCTCCCACAGTTTACGAACCGATGTAATGTTATGATTAAACCTGCCGGGTGCGGTGGCTGGGCACGACGTCATGACGTGCTCGACCGTATTGGATGAACCCGGCATCGCATACAGACATCGGAAAGGACCATCCCCAGTCAATACTGGCATGATTGAAGGAACGTGTGGTGCGTGCACCTCAGCCGTGACAGGTTAACCCTGTCACTCCTGAGCAATCTCAACTCCTCCTCAGGCGGGTGACTCTGCAAGACCATGTTGACTCAATATTCATCTAATGCAAGAGCTGCGAAGTGTGTAAGCATCTGTTTGTGCATAGATGTGTTACCCGTTGGACCAGGAATTGTCGCGTTTAGAGAACCGAAGTGTGTTGCCGGTGTGTAATGTAGGTGTCGGCTGGTTGAAGGAAGGCTTAGTAGGTTGTGGTAGGGATGTGCCGTGTCTGAAATTTTGCTTAAGAATTGAGTTCCTCTCATATCAAGATGATGTTTGAGAGGGAGGGCCTTGGTTTCCTCACGCAAGTGTGAAATTGGTCTGATCTTTGTACAGCTCGTTGCGATGCGCAAGGCCGTGTTCTGTACCCTTTGTAGGGGATTAATGTGGGTGGATGCAAGATCAGAAGACCAAACTGTGTTTTCATAGGAGATTATGGACCTAATGAATGGTTTGTATAGTACATTTACAGACACTAGGCCGCATCCCCTAGAAAGAGGGGTGGCCGACGGCAAGGTGCACTTCACACCCTCATACGCTCACACTCACACAACTTAGCCCTTTTGTGCTAAAGGGTCTGGCCGGTACCCCCGCAACATACACTCTAGGTCACGAGTGCAGTCCGAGGATCCGTCGTCAGCAGCAGGGCCTGACAGTTTTCACTGGTTTACTCCCGCCGCATCATAATGGCCGGGTCCCCCGCCATTCACGACCATCCCGACAGCAGGATGCCAAGGGCGCGAAAGCACATCAGGGCAGCGTCAAATTCAACCATTCACAACAATTCTCCACTCACGCCTGTTCACTGCACGCTCTCTCGCCACCTCTACATTCATGTCTCTCCTTCCTATCGCCTGCTTCACACCATCCATCCACCCAAACTTCGGTCTACCTCTAGGCCTGCGACCACTCGCCTCCGCATTCACTGCCCTATTCACCTATCTCCCTTCATCCATCCTCTCCATGTGCCCGAACCATCTCAGAGCACGCGAATCCACTCTTTCCTCCAACTTCTTCACCATCCCTGTTCTGATTCGAACCACGTCGTAGGTGATCCGGTCTCTCAGCGTTACTCCAGCCATGCTCCTCAAACATTTCATCTCGGGAACATACAACCTTCTTCTCTCCTCTGCTCTCACCCCTCAAGTCTCAGCTCCGTAGAGCACAGTTGGGACAACAACACCATCATACAGCCCTCTCTTTGCTTCCATCCCCAACGTCCTACAGCTCATTACACTCTTCAGTGCACACAACACTTTACACCCCGCCTTCACTCGCGCCTTCACTTCAGTTTCCACTAGTTCAGTTATCTCCACATGGGAACCCAGATACGTAAAACTCTGAACTTCCCCTAAGAAATCTCTACTTGGAGGGCACTAATTCTGCTCGCATTGACATTCATTGAGAAACTCATTACTTTACTTTTACCCGCGTTAGTTCGAAACTCCATCCTCACCCACACTCTAACAAATTCCGACATTATCCTGCACAGCTTCTCTTCTGAATCCGCGACTGCCAGCTCCGTCCATTCGCTTCCAACAGCTCCTAGTCACGACCCATCACACTCGCGTTTACCTCCCTGACCACTCCATCTATGTAGAGATTAAACAGCTAGGGAGACATAATGTAGTCTTGTCTCAGACCCACTTTCACAGTGAACCAATCTCTCGCCTTGCTCTCCACTCTGACACATGCTCTGCTGCCAACAAACTTGGATCAAATCACGAAACTCGTTCTACCGCATACCAAATCACCCTGCCAAGTCCTGACGCACCGAAATTCAAAGTAATCCCGGGTGAACAAGGAAAAACAAAAAACTTAACCAGTTGCGACATGGCCTTCTATGTGCAAAAAATATTTCGAATACGGTCACGTCATCAAATGCTGTTTACACATACCTCAACGCTGTTAGAAGTGCGCCGCAAGCACGACAGAAAAATATTGCAAAGCCTCCCAACCAACGTGCTACCACTGCTCATGCCTCCATGAGGCAGGCGACCGCGACTACCAAAAGCACTTGGACCAAAAATGAATTACTATCATTACCATCGATTACTATCACACAGAAACATGCCACTGAAATCTGGCACGACAAAAACCCAACTCGCCTTAATTATGCCAAAGCAGTTGAATCTATCAGATCAGAACGTAGAACGTCTTCAATCTGCCCGAACCGAGGCCTCACCCAGCGAAAAATCACAGTGAGGAGTTCAACCCTCAGTTCGCATGCCCGACTCCAGAAGATCTCACCAGCGAGAACGATTATTGCCTGTGTAAGGACGCGTTGAAAATCAACGCAACTCATACCCAAAACCGTTGAACAACCTTGCATCCCAGTTGACCCAAATATCCCACAGGCTACACAACCAACCATACAGTTTAAAAAGCCTTCTATAGAAGAAATGCGCCCTCACTCAAGAAGTACACATAAAGAGCGGACACTCTCGTCTCCTTCGTCTACAAGAGCACTCACAGCCGCTAACGCAGTTACTCATCTAGGATAAATTCAGACGCGAACGCTCTCGATCTAGGACCCCTGGATAAATTCAGACACAAACACCACGGAAGCTCTTGCAAACCGCACGATCACTCCAAATCGTCAAGGTCTGAGTGTAAACTGCGTTTGAAATGTACAACAGCACAATACTTCGGTGGAACTGCCAGGAACTTGAAAACAAGAAAGACGAAATACTACCCCTAATCTCCGCCCATAAACTTTTGGTGATAGGTCTCCATGAGATGAAACTCCGAGAGATCGCCACCTTCACTACCTCTTGATAGTCAGATTTCGCCACGACGGCCACATTAATGTGACCGCACACGGTGGAGTGGCACTCATGATCCACCAAAGCGTACTTCACCACCTCCTTCCCCTGAGGAGATGAACTCCAAGCTATCGCTTTGAAGATATGCGTCTCAAGACAAATATCAGTGGTATCTATCTACTCGTCACGAAGCCATGAACTCTCGGGAGCACTTATGACGGAATTGCTGAACCAACTGCCCTCGCCAATACTCCTCCTTAGAGAATTAAACAGCTACGACGAAATGTGGGGATGCGTGAAAACAGAAATCTGGGGACCGATAATAGCAAACACCTAAGACACCCACAACCTGATTCTTTTCAACGACGGACGACCCACCCGAATTACCCACGTAAGTGAAACCGCCATCGATGTAGCCATATGTTCCCTCCACACTGGCACCCCAACTCGTTTGGGAAGTCTTGCCTTCAACACATGACCGTTACCATAACCCAGTCATCATATTGCTCCTCACCAACCAACTAACCAACCAACTAATCTTGCAGCAAGATAACTTCGATCCAACTACCGGAAAGCCAGCTGGAAAGAATACTCGGCACATATCGGGTGGCACGATATGGATGGTAACCCCAACGACATCTCAGAACAAGCTGGCGTTGGAGGCAGTACACTGCCTTCCGTCGCGCACGGTCCCAAACTACACGAAGCTGTGTAAAACAAAAAAATATATGTGCAAGCGGGATGGTCTCTCCACTTCACAGAACACGGAGACGATAATCTGTTTAGGTAGCTGCAATTAAATTCTTCCCGTTTCTGTGCACACCAGCTTGAGTGTTTATCACAATTGAAGTATTTCTCTAATTTAACCCTATTAAGGTCACTGGTTTTGCACATAAAGATGTACAAGCCCACCAGAATCGACGATCTTTGTGCTCAACGGGGGAGCGTGCGAGGACTCTCGTTAAAGCTCCGGTAGAAATTAGGTCCAAATCAAGACAATTTTCTGCTCAAAGCATTTTTTAATATACTTTGGACATCAGTGCTCTAAACTCAACACGGCGCTCCATCATGCTTGTATACAAGCAAATTTACCACCTTGATCATCTGTTGAGTATTGTGAAATGCTCTTCAATATGTACCACTCATTATATCTTGGACAATATTTGTTGACAATCATATGCCTGACAGAACAAGTTGTGTTCTGAATTGAACCCTTTACATGCTAATACTAGTCACCACCACATTAACAGGTACTTCACTTAGGTGGCCGGCAGACTGCACAATACGCCTGCAAAGCAAGAGTGCAGAGCAGGACAGATACAGACGCAAAGTGGAATCCCACAGGAGAGAGGTTGCCGATGGCAAGGTGCACCTTTAGCGCTGAGAGCACGCCAGAATTGTGTGAACAGGGCAAACATTATTAATGGGCGGAACAATCCGAAATTTGCACTTGATGCATTTGACTAGACAGCAATTTGGTTTGTCACAATAAACTATATATTTATATTTATTTATATTTATATATATTTATATTTTTGTATATATATATTTATATATATATGTATGTATGTATATAT
>SDVV010011307.1:0-15893 GCA_016164225.1 Gammarus roeselii | reverse complement strand
AGCTGCCTCTCCCGTTAATCTCTTTATCTCACTCAAAATCTGCTCACGTGTGATATCCCCACAGATTGACGCTATATGCTGCTCCGTTGTAAGGGAAAAATGCCGTCTGATGTCATTCAACCTGTTCCAACGAGATGTTTATTAGTTTTTTTACGGTCGATTTTTTTTTTCCGCCTTCCAGGTCATTATGTTACCAATGCAATTAGCCCCAGACACTCCGACTACGTATTGTTTGCGTGGAACAGGCGATTTGACCTTCGTCCCCTGCTTATCAGTTGCCTTTGTTGGTGAGTCTCCTTTGTTGGGTCGGTGCTCTTGTGTAGTTCCGCGTCTACCCCAAGCAGCCAAAAACCGCATCGAGCAGTTGAATCGTCGGCTTGGTTGGAAATAGAGGTTGGGTGGTGTGAGGCTGTGTTGGCTTTAAGGGCTGGGTGATATGAGGCTCAATGGGGGGCGGCGGTTGAGTGGGAGGTGGTGAGGTGACAGGTTGAGTGACGCGGAGTTCCTTGTCTGGAGTTTTCTCAAGAGTGGCTTTGATCGGGTTTAATGTTGAGCCGTTCGGTGTTGCGATCAAACCTGTTCTATTAAAAGCACTTCCTTGTTGCTTCTTCGTCGTCGTCGTACGTCCGTTTGGTATAATTGCACATCTGTAGGCAATGGACCCTACTGTTTCAAGTCGAGTAATTGGTTTCCTTGATGTCTTTTATATGTTCTCTCATAAGCAAGATTTCTTCTTGCCTTGCCCTTTGCTGGTGTTTCAGTGTCTTCCTCTTGTCAGCCTCAAATTCTTCTCTTATCTTCCGCGCTGGCTGTTCAACTGCCTTTTCAACTAGTCCCTCAAGTTTGTCCGTGCATTTTTCAGTCGTGGGACAATTATTGAATCTCGCCCTGCTGTTTAATTTCCTCGCATCACCTTCTGGGATCATTCAACTCACATCAGATCCCGGTAGAAAAGTAGGAAGTTTAGAGAGGTTGCAGGTTTACATAACCTCATAAATCTCGTCCATTAGGGTATTGACCGTCCATGGGTTGCCATCGATTGTGACGACATCATCTGGATTGCACACAGCCAGTGTATCTTTTGCAATTTCTTGACGCTTTTTTAAAGCATTTTGAGCTCACGCGCTTTGCTGACGTCGATCATTTTTTTATGGTAATTCCCCTGTCTTGAGGAACTCGACTTGCGACAAACCACAGTACATCGCTCACCACCACATCAGCATTTATCTCATCATTGAGAGTAATCGGAACAAATTTTCCCGGGGAGCTGTCATTCGCCTCCATTGCCGGCCGAGCCGTCCTCAACCTACTAAGGCCTCTGGGCCACTGCTCTCAAGTTCCCCGTCTGCCTCGGGTCCAACACCGTTTCCCCGGTCAGGAGCTTACAAAATTTGATGCTCACCCAACGAGTTCCAGTCGAAGACTCTGTTGTCGTATGAATTTAATGTGCCAGCGAAACTCAGTCTAAGTCATTTACGGGAATGACTGAAAACGGAATTTCGGTTAATAGGTTATTGCACTTGTTAAATTTAATAGAAATTGTAAGAATAAGTTTGAACGCATTTGAAAAAATAATATTCGTGAAATTCCAACTTGATATAACGAACAGGTAATGTGTCTCTTATTGTTTGTCGCCATCGAATTCTTGTCAATCAGTAACAGGTGGATCATGTCTTCAGAAGAGATCCAAGATCCAATAATGTATGTTTATTTTGAAATTTAAAATGTATTGAAGTAATGGATGTTCTTGCGCGTTTTTGAAGGGATTTTCACGATATTTATATTATTTTACCCATACCCCACAGTACAGTACATGACGGATACAGAAGCCGCGTCACGCCCATTCGTGACGTCATTAACCTTCCGCTCTACCCCGAAAGTCATGAGGCAATCAAACGTGGAATTGCTCAATGTTCATCCCTTTATTACCTGATCCATGGGTGGTGCATTCGTCATCGCTGTAATCGCATGCAATTAATTAATCGACGGCAAAGGGTTTGCTCGGCGAGCTTAGATTTTAACTGCATTGAACTCGTGACGTCACTATGCATTCATGACAGTTTATTTGTATTATAAATGCGAATTTGTAGCTTTGAGACGACTTCTTATAGAAAATTGACTGCTTCTCTGATCTCACAAGTTAAATTAAAGTTGAGTTATAATTTCACTGCTTTATTTTATTGCATCAAACCTGCATTGAAGCTCGATGTGACCTAACGTGTTCACCAGTCAATACTGGTGACATCGATTTGATCAATTTTGAGCCCAAAGCATTTACGATAAAGCACTTTCATGATACTTGTGACCCTGGAGAATGGATCCTAAGCATGATTAGCTTCAACCTTCCTATAGCTGCTCGGCTTGTGTAGGCGCAATGCCGTAAATTCTTCAGCATAAACAATTTCGAGCCACATCGAGTTAGGTCGAGGTAATAATAATCATGACAAATTATTATAACGGATCTGATTTTAACGTTTAAAGATTCGAACAAAATAATCTTGTGAAATATTTTTGTGGGAAAATAAATTAAGCGTTATTTCACGCCTGCTATAAAAGAATGTTAGAAGGTTAATGTTTCGTCAACAATCAGTTCAGACAAAGTCAGCGTTCAATATTGTCTCTGTATGATACAAATTAAAATGGATACATGTCAAGACAACAAAATGTCAGGAAATACCATTCATGTTCTGGCGAACGTAATGATGTTTTTCAAACCATACATTATCAACCTTCCGGTTCAAAATACATTTATGTGTTCACAGATAGCATGCGGGTGACCGTGTACTGTTCCCCTATGTATAGCAACCATCATATAGGCCTATTCTTCAATGATCCTCTTCACGGAATCAAAGCGACTGACGCCGCCGTTAACTAATATGAACACAGGCTCCGGCTGCCAGAGTGTCATTGTCCCCAGGTTGGAGCCCTTGCGTGCGGCCCTCACTTGTCCCATGGAGCGTGTAAGGCTGCTGAGCGCAGAGTATTGTGCTGCACGAGTTACCGTGACAGCCTCTGACTGTTGAAACAGCTTCGGCACATTGTCTCGTGTGCTGCACGAACTATTGGGTCAGCCTATGACTGTTGAAACAGCTTCGGTACAATGCCTCGTGTGCTGCACAAACTATTGTGACAGCCTATGACTGTTGAAAGAGCTTCGGCACAATGCCTCGTGTGCTGCACAAACTATTGGGACAGCCTTTGACTGTTGAAACAGCTTCGGCATAATGTCTCGTGTGCTGCACGAACTATTGACGGCGTAAACTGAGGCCCTTCACTCATGCGGTCGTGAGCGGCTGCGGCTCACGCACCATTGGCTGCGTGAGCGAGAAGCTCTCAATCACTCCATCATATGTTGTTCAAAAAGTTTATCCTCATTTTACGTGCAATTTTGGCATTAGGGCTTTTAATTAACTGCATATTACTATTGAGAGAGGTCACATAAAACATGATCTTTAGGTCCCAGTGAATTTATTAACTCTAATTTTAGCTAGATTCCTGGTTAAATTATCGTTGCCTAATTTTAGATATTATTACTTGTGATTATTCACATTGTTTCTCGACATCCCCATTTTCCCTTCCACTTCACATTATGATATTTTGCGAGTATATGAGCAATATTTGTGAGTAATCTGACAAATTATACGTACAATTATGAATGTTTTCCTTGCAGAAGTGAACTTCATGTTTCCTGTTTATACAGCCGTATGAACAGGTTACAGTCATATCCTCTAATTATGAGGGTGTCCAAATAGACTGCCATAGAAGGGAGACGACCAATCTCCCCGTCACACGACCGCCGTCCTCTTGCCGGGCCTCGAACTCATGACTAGGAACACCAGATGCTGGCACTGCAGTAGGGAACGCAATCCACTCGCCCACGGCGGTACTACTGTTCGTCTGCCTTCACATCATTTTGCGACAAATTTTTGTTCTGTTGTTGATATAAAAAATATCAATGCGTTATTGTGCATTTAATGAAGAAGTCGATAAATCTACGAGTTTCAATCAATTTTGTACCGTCAACATGGTTTTAGTTGTGCTGTTAAACAATAATTGAAGTATTCAATTTGTAATAAGAAAATTGGCGTGAATATTGTAAAAAATGTCACTTTACAACGATGTCGAATGGCTTAAATTCTGGGCTTCCGCTCCGATTTTCATCTATGGGTAATATGGGGTTTCCACAGATAAACGGTTTTCCCGTTTAACTGACAAATCGTTCCCATTCGTGAGGTACGCGGTAGTCGCTAATTTCGTCATGACTCAGAGAGATGACACCACGTGGCTTCAATAAGATATTTCGTATATCCCAAACACACAATAATGTTGAAGGGATTTCATCTGCAACCATTATGAGTAGGGAAAGAGATGGGTAGCAGTGTATTCAATTGGTTAAAAGTGTATTCGATCAGTCATTTCTTTTTTGGAGAAAAGACCTCATCGTTCACGTTAGCTTTTTTTATGGCAAGACTTTTATGCTTTTTCAAAGTTATATCTTAATGTTAGGTTGTATACCTATTTTTAAATGCTCTAGTACTTTAAAATACTGTAATTTGTTTCGAAAATTGTTCTGGAAAGTTGTTCTGGAAAATTGTTCTGGAAATATTCACATGCTCCGGAATTACGTTGGACGGGAATTCAACAGGACACCAGTTCCCATTAATACCGTTATTTGTACGAAGAAAATCGCTTAAGTAATTTACAATACACAACGTGAAACAGTAAACGCGCGTTTGAAATCAAATGGGAAATCGCGGTGTCCAACCTGATTTTTACATTAATTAGTCGCAGAGAAACATTTTGTCGTCGCATCCCAGAATGTTAAATAAATATTCACAAAAGTATTTGCCAGCTCGAATGCGAAAAAAATCTGCTTCATATTTAATTTCCACTTTAGAGATGCTTGGTTCGGTGTGCGAGAAATGTGTGTGGTGCGCGTCGCGTAGGCCGGTGCAAGTGAAAGGGCTACTAGGATGCATGGGAGCCCGTGTGGTGAGGAGGGCAGAGAAGGACGCAGGTGCAAGGTGAAACAGGCAGTTGTGTAATGATATTATTTTGAGATGAACATAATGATATTCTGGAAAAAATTAAGAATGTTGAATGACGAGTGAAAGACATAAACAGTCTGAGCTGAGTATTTAAAAAAGTTTTTGAATGTTGAGCGTGTCAGATAGGCTGACATTGTTGCTGTGTGTTGTGATGTACGGATGTCATTTTTGGAAGCAAAAATTTGCGGGCATTATGAAAAATGGGGTAATGGTGGAGGTGGAGGTGATGAGATTATGAAACCCGCCGGGTTTAGACAACATGCATGGTTGTTATTGTGTGCATCGAGTCGAATTCGGAGCCGAACCCGACCTAAGATAAATGTCCTAAATGACAGTAGAACATTTGTAATTGTAGCGAGTACGGTAAGCAAATAGCCTTCTGCTTGTTCAATGTGAAGAAGTAAATGCAAGTGTATTGAGTTGAGGTTTGAACCGATTGAAAGTTGACGGGTGAAGTTGTAATGAACTCAGAAGATTTGTGCAATGGATGGCAAGATTTAGTAGGGAATGCGACGGAAGAAATGTACGGATCACTGTGGGTAGAAATAAAGAATTGAGATATTCACAAAATGACGTTGCGGGTCGAAATAGCGTCCGCCTCAATGAAAACTTATTGGAGGAAGTAGAGTGTTCTAATAACCAGGACTCAAACGTGACTATGAGGCGGGAAGAAAACGGAGATGAGATGAAGAGTTAAGGAATTATGTAATGAGTCGGGGGAGTTGAAGGGAGTAATAAGGGAAAAGACCTTGGGTGGGGAAGCGAAGATGGGGTTCTTTGAACGTGTATGTTTCCTATCTGTGCAGCACAGGTATAATAAATAATATTGAATGTATTTGGGCTGAAATGTATCAGAGGAATTACCTGAGGTTCGTGGATGGTCATGATCAGTAAAGACTATGTTCGAATCAGACGAGGGACGGTGAGAGAGCTAAAGAGCAGAGTAGGTTCGCGAATTATGGAGTAGCTCGGAGAGAATAAATGGAGAGAGATTTGTGGAAGAGGCAAATTTACGTATGCAGAGGTGAGTGGACGTAAATCTAATGGAATACCTTAAGGAACTACGGTTTCTTGATGATTTTTTGGGATAAAGGGCTTTGATTTCATAAGTGTACGAACAAATGCAAGTAGTCTCAGGAGCGTCTTATTGGCAGTCACCACACTTCATTGGAGATACGTCATTGGTTCTCTATATATTTGCCTATGTATCTTCAAGTTCTCCGAGCCTCATATTACAATGTGTTCACAATGAAGAGACTGTTGAGCTAAACTGTCCAAATGCTCTAATTTCCCAGTCAGTCTCGTAATCGTTTGTCTCGGTTTACCCTTAATTACAATTTTTATGCTCTAACTTCCGGGTGAGTGATATATTGCGGCGTGCCTTGGGAGGTGAAAGCGTCCATGAGTGATTCATTGCGTACGCTGGTGGCAGAGCTTGTGGTCTCCAGTATGATAAGCCCTCTACGCGATTTTCGATGTGGAAAACTTTTCTTCTTCATACATTTAAACAATTCACATTCAATTAGATGTCACAATGTGGAAGGAAATATAAAATTTAAAATGCTCAACGACCGTACTACTGTTTCTGGGTTCCCTTAATTCAACATCCCCCTAACAACTAATGAAAGAAAAACTACGCCAAGTCATGGAGGCTCATGCTACAGCTTTTATTATAATTTTTTCAGTCTACTTGAACCCCTTCGGCAGATGATAACAGCGGCTACCCTCTATTAAATTAACGTCAATCTCACCTAGCACTTCCACAGCCATGGTACAATTTTCTGCATCATATGGGGGCTATTTTGAGGTAGAGACTAATTAACTTCTAACAACCCCGCGCAGGTCCACCTCTCAGTAGGCCCATCAAATCATATGAATCCAAACCTTCTGCATGCACATAATAGTGGTGTTTATTGTATGTAATGTAACTTTACGCTGATGAACGAACGATCGCGTAAACTAAACAAGCACAGCACGGTATATAGAAAAATACGAGGGTCCGCATGATAGAAGAAACGATCTACAACTGCAAGCGATTTCAAGAAGATGGAGATGGGCCAAGGAGTTACCACTTCAACAAAATGGGCACAAAAAAAATATAAAAAAATAACCGCACTGCGAAGAAGGTAATAATGCGGTAATATCGTTTTATTTTATTTTTATCTTGATGTACCAATCTAACAATAAAAAACAATATAAATAGTTTGAAGGAATAAAAGGTCTTCCGACGTAAGACTATGAAACAAAACATTGAATTAATCATGTCAAAGCAATGATGATTCCAATTCAAACGTTATCCAAACATTAACTTTTTCGAAAATAGTACTCCCATACTGATCCGGTGATCGACAGCGCGAAGGTAGGACTTCAAAATAAAATTGAGGGGCATACGATAGATTATTGTCAATTCGAATTGCCTTTAGGAATATTGTTTCACATTGAAATATAAATATCATTAAACTAAATTTGCAACTGAATGCAACATTTCCATTTTTTTTTTCCACTCCGAATAATAACATAATGTTTTTTAATAATCCAGAACATCACAAAACATTATTGTAAGCAGAAAGACAGTTTGTCTAGGCTTCTAATGTCTGTTACTTTATCTCGCACAATGATTTCGGTTTGATGCACGAAAAAAATATTGTTTATGAGCGCATTAATAACGTAAAAATGTATGTTAGATAAGCGTGATTCGATAGATACATATCGGCATTTTGATTGTGAGCTCACGTGTTTTTTAATACGTTCGTGTGTATAAAAAATCTTCATTGTTAACCTGTCATTGCATTCAAGAAAGATGGGCACATTCTTTCAAGGTGATATTAAAATGATCCAAAAGGATTATTATGCCTGGAGGCTGCGCGGAGAGATGGGCTAATATTGCGAATCATTGGCGAGCGGAGAGTTGCGAAAGAATCAGTTAACAAATATTTCTTAGAGCTCATCGTTGTGGGCAAATCCGCGCCCTGCAGGACCGCGGTGCAGCGGAGGCACTGATATGATAAACAGTATCAAACACAGGCAATATTACAATTCCCAGAAATGGAGGGATGTAGTCCGTAATCTCTGCAACTCCTCAACGCATCTCTCATATCTCCTCCTCACCTCCTCGTCGCTCCTCCTTACCAGTTTTATCCCCGTCATCACGGCTCGGGAATGGACTTAACAGTTGGCAACGACCAGCAGCGACTCACTTGGCAAGTTGAGAGAGCCCGAAAATGATTGTGAACGGCTTTAACTGTTTCCAGATGTGGATTAATATTAGGGGCTTATCATTATCTAAGTTAGATTACTCACAAAGCTTAATGGGTTATTGTGTAAAGATGCTCACGCACTGTAAACAGTGACCATGCGCACTCAAAAGAATGATCAAGGTAAACGAAATTTGACTTTTGAGAAAAATTGTTTCTTGATATTTTATTACAACACTACGAAGAGGGATGGAGTTAAAATTTATCAGAAGTATATTTTTTTGTATTTGCCTGCAAGATGTTAACCCTCTAATTAACAGACAGTGAGTTATTTATTTCATGTAGTATTGTTACAAGACACATAATCTTATGCAAAAAATGGAATTGAGGGTGTTTCCATTTCTTCCCCAAGTAAAATTATATCGCCTTCAATAGGTAAACCATTCGATAAAACGCTTGTTCGTGCACTCGACGATGCATCACAAATGATTTCAGGCTGATTAGAGGTTTCTTAACTCCATAGAGATAAATTTCTAGATGACCATAAGATTTTGTTCCCTGAACGTGAATCCAAGTACTGCTTCGATGTTTTTAACGTTTCTATAATACTCTCTTCAAAAGCAAAAATTCGGAAAATTTGAGGCTGTTTCCTTGTAAACACTTCCCAATGAGGAGACGTCTAACACAAGAACCTCAAATACTTGTTCTGAGGCATGAAACCTTCGTAATATATTCTGGAGAAGCATTTACAAAAAGAACGTAAGGAACAAGATTTTTTATGATTTTTCAGCAGCCCCAAACTTGTTTCGCCAACAAACTAGTTTCTTGCCTTACATTTTTCTTAACTTTTTCTTTTACAAATCTGAGAAATATTTATAATCTACTATTCCTGACTCACTCTGGAAAAAAATATTCAATATTTATGAGAGCGGAGATCGTCCCAAATGATTAAATGTTGGGAGACAAAGGTCCTTAATGGGGGTGTGGTATCTCAAGGGCATCTATTGGGCGGTTCGGAGATTGGGATATTTTTAATGAATTAGAGATTGTGAGATTGAAAGAGTGGGAGACTGAGACTGAGATAGAGGGAGAGGAAGGGAGAGTGTGGGAGTAAGTTAGTGAGTGAAAGAGAGTTACAAAGAGTTACACTGGGTAAGAGATTCGAAGAAGAAATTCTGGCCATCCCTTGAGTTTTACGTTAAAGTGAATCTCCCGGAGTCATTCCAGGAGTCTCACTGAATGTAACTCTATCTCAGGTCACTCAATCCACTATGCTGCTTGTGCACTGCAGAGCAGCCCTGGGTTCTATACCCTCCACGTGGTCTCTGCCCCACCCCCTCCACCAACCCTATTGCTATGAGGGTGGGGGAACAGTGTGACTAAAGCCCAGAGTTGGCCGTTCAGCCCTCCCGGAGACGAGTGTATTAGGGCCGAGCTCTCTCTTGACACAAAATGCTGGCGTCTTGTTCCTCGTGTCGTGAAGCGATACGGTACGACGAAAGTACTCACCTATGAGGGTAAGAATTGGCTTAAATCTAACATCGTTATAAACGTCATTTAGCATTTCATGGGTTATGTCATGAATCTCACTGTGACGTAGGGTAACGAAGCCTAATTTCTTACACATCATACCGTGATTTACATAATTTTTTCGCCTCATGAACAGCGGTTGGGTAGTCTAATAAGGTCGAGCTTGTAACTCAGCCGAACTGCATCTCTAAATTCTTGCTTGCTGAAATCAAACCCTTCGTCAGCAATGGGCGGGGTGGCCAACCAGTTCGATGCTCCCTTCTCTCTGTAGCATTAAATCATTTTCTCTTCATCACTGCTCTGGGAAGAATCGCGTTCAATTTCATCGAGAATACTCTCCAGTCGGGCTTTCATTTATTCTGTTCTCAATTGAGAGATAATTTTCAGAGTAGCCCTAGTCGATTCTTCGGAAGCCGTGCACAGTACTCTGCGTTAAAATGTCATTTACCAGAGAGTTGGTAAGTGTCACATAATTGAACAACTCGTCAACTGAAATTTGAATAGGGTTAGCAATAAGAATTTCTCGTGGTCTCAGAAGATCCTTTTTGCATGGCGTTGTTCGCATAACATACGTCCAACGATTCTTCAGTCCAAAGATTAATGCTGTGTATGCAGCGTGAGGTTTGGTCGAGCCAATCTGTGACAATTTTTTTAAATTACTTGCACCACATTTCCACCTTGGACCTTGCTAATTGGTCTTTATAATCATCCGTGACAAGAGAAGATCTAAGGTATTTTTGTCCTTCAACATTGATGATTCCCGAATTTTAAAAAGATGCAAATGCATGATTAAACATTTTGTGTATAACAATAAGACGACTCTTGACGCATTTGGAAAATAACCGTATTCTTTGCCACATTCTCGCAAAGCCGTCCAAGAACACTTCAGATCGGCTATTGGGCCAGACACTGATAAGTCATCTATGCATGCGATGACCTTAACATCCAAAAATTCGTCTTCTTTATCTTCGTCATCAGCATTAGCCTAGTCACCAGCAGCCGCAGTGGCTGACAAGTGGTTGGTCGTAACACCAGTCTCTGCAGCAACACACGAGTCATTACGCGCCCCACCAGTTTGACCAAATACTGACCGAGTGCCACAAACTGGAGGAACTTCAAATAAATCCCGCTCTAAAGTACCTCAATATTTATTAACATAAATTTCCAGATTATGGAATGATATTTAATCGTTTCAGGTTCAAAGATGAGGAATATAATTTTAGTCGGTCAAAACAATGGTCCTGGGGCTGTGGCGAAGCGACGAGGATGACGAGGCAACTGGGCCACCTCGCGAACGCTCTTCTCACCAATTCCCATCAGATAGTCAAAAATCTGGCACAGACCTGCAATGTAATATTTATATCCAGCTATGATTGTCACAAATTATGAAAATTACAATAATTTATTATTCTGGGATGAAACTAATGTCATCCAATTTAATTTAAGGGATTGTAACCAGATCAATTTAAATTACTGTGATAGAATAAATCCATCCAATTTAATTTGTTGGGAAGGAACCAACTCCATCCAATTTAATATATTGGGGATCGAATTTAATCCAATTTATTATAACTTGAAACTATAATAATTTCCTTTGGAAGATATCTCGAAGGATCCAATTTAATTTAATGTGAATGGTTAATTTTAATTTTCAATTTAAATTTCGAATATTTATTACAAAGTTTATGAATTTAAATAAAAAAAGTTTTGATTTGAATTCAAATATTACAGTGGTATTAGGCTCGAAAATGCGGAGAATTTTAACTTCACAATAAAATTGAAGAATATCGGCCGACCGAACTAGTATCGACAACCTCACCTGATATATCCACAATCTCTCTGATGGTCGCAAATGATCGCCGGCTGTAGGCTGTTCCACGCAGTCCGACTGTCCTGTCTCAAGACACCGTAATCCTCTATTCACTCCTCCCTTCACTGTGCTCCTGATGAACCCTCATCAGTAGATCCCTTTTTGCAGGATGTCAAGGCGGATCGTTGACGCCTTCAGTTCCCGGGTCTTACCTACACCTGTAGCACACGTTGGTATAACGATCCTTTCATTATGCGCAGTCTCCACGTTCGTAAACGAGTATCACCACCTCCTCTGTGCGTGAAGGCAGATTATCGAAGTCTTCGACTTCTCGAGTGGTCTGGAGGTATAATATGTGTGTTCTGTCGCTGCTGCTTCTTCAAGATCTCATCTTCCGACTAATTTTCCCGTGGAGTAAACGCATTTTTTTCTGCTGTGGGCAAATTATACGGCCCGTAATGGAGTTCGCGATTTTTTAAAATCCAAAAATCAGATAGTCTCGATTGTCAGGACAAGTTCAGCCAATTATAACCAATTCGAGAGGATCTCCGGAAAAATTTCCTTACAACCAGTGATCGGAGTGATAGGCGGCTCAATTTGTGCACCACCAGTTGCAGCAGTGGTTGTCAAGTCATCTGGAGTCCCACCAGTCACTGCAGTGGCAGACAAGTCTTCAAGAGCCCCACCTGTCATCGAAGGGGCAGGCGAGACACCAGGCCTCTCACCAGTCGCAGTAGTGGTAGGCGAGTCAATAAGCATTCCACCAGTCACCGCAGTGGCAGACGAGTCGTCAAGTGCCCCACCAGTCAATGCGGAGGAAGGAGAGTCACTGGGTGTCCCAACCATCACTGCACTAGCAGGCAAGACACTGAGCGTCTCACCAGTCACTGCAGCGGCATACGAGACATTGGAGGTTCCACCAGTTCCTGCAATAGCAGGCTTCTTTTCAGCAGGCTTCACTGGCCTCCGAAATATTTGGCCGTGTTTCAGGAGTAGGTTGATTTCTATAGAGTACGCAGCCATGGCCACTGGGTCACCTTGAATGGTTCCTTAGCTTGCAATAACTTTTTCCCAGTCAGCTATGTATAGGACTGTGGGGGGAGCTGTACCCATTTCTTATATAATAACATTAGTTTCCTATTTAATGCAATATAAGCCTTTTCGACATCAACCAGGACAATATCTTCAACGTTTTGTCATGTTGTATTTGTATTAGTGCATGCACGGCAGCTTCATACCCTGCACGCCATCCAGAACAGAGCTGGAGAGGTCCATTAGCCTCCATTTGTTTCGGGCGAATTATATTCAGTACTGCACTGCTCGCAATCCGGCAAATCCCTTCCCAACGCCAAAGGTATTTAATACCTCGATTATTATTTAATGGAATCAACCGCGAGGCTGTGTTTGTTTGAATGCTGGTTGTTAAGGTACCATTTGAGGAGTCGATGACACTTAACTTTCTTGCATGAGCGGAATGGGCGCTGCACAGATCCTTGGCAGCTGCTCCGGATGAACAATGAGTAAGGTGCACGAGATACGGCGGATGACGGCCGAGTCCAATCGTTCAAAAGTGATGTGGTTACAGTCTTCTGCTTCAGGCCCTAAAAGTCGGCAGTCAATGCTTGCTTCTGCACCTACTGGATGTTTCTCACTAATTTGACTAACATTTTCTCCCTTGAGTGGGAGTGGTCCGCTTGTCGTGTTGTCGAGCATCTGAGCGCAGGATTAACTTTACTTGAACGCATGAATTTTCCAAATCTTGCAGATTCTGATTACTGCCTTTTACGAGCGCGCCAAAAGTTCCAAGATGATGCTGTATTTTTCGTTCTTCAGCAAAAAGCTTCTCAATGTTTCCTTTTTTCCATAAATCTAGTCGACTGAGCAGCAGCGCTGTGATGGAACACCGATATATCTGGCTCAAACCTGGATAATGCGTTATGGGGTGGATAGATCCTGTTAACAAAGCTGCTGCATCAACCCAAATTACAAACATCAACTCGCCAACTACCTATAGATATTATATACGCAAGAAGAAAACGACTGGAAAAAATACACAGCATATTGCCTAAATTCAATATCAGGCATCCAACCAACTTCCGAAGGAGTAAATTATACCCCCAATTAGATAAGAATACAAACATATATGTACAGAAAAATATATAGAATTGTAATCCAGTTATAAATATGTAACGAAACATTCACTCAATCGCAGCAAACATGCCACGGAAATAACTGAAAAGACAAAGAACAGATAAGAGCAAACTCACCTAATTTGCCAAAGCGCATCCAACTTTTTGCCTAGGGGATCCCTACACCCCCTTCCAGAAATTTGTTATAACTCTATCCCTACCAGAACCGAATAGATATATATACCGAGCAACAGTTAGTGACCAATTATACCCCAATACAACCATCTAAAGAAGAAAAAAACTATATAAATACAATAAACATCAAAAACACAATTTAATGGAATATGTTCAAAACATAAACCTTGTTAATGTATATCCGAACGCTGACCATCCGTTCGTCCGTCCGTTCGTCCATCCGAATGAGTCACCCGTTAGCAGCCTGCCTGACTCCAGTCGTCCGGGAAAATATAGGACGCAAACTCCCTAGACTGAAAGTAACTCTATTTATTCTTATCTTATTCCTTCAGTATGCCGTTTCGCGCCACACATAACTACTATCGTTCCAATACTGTTCAAGCACTGTTGCGCACACGTTCACGTTTTATACGTGGTTGTTTTTGGAAGAGTTCGAGCCTGGAATGTATCCCACGTGTCGTACAGCAAATAGAATTTTGTTCCGTCGTCGACTGTTGCAGGAAGCAAGCACAGCAACAAAACTTTCCTCTCGAAATGTTTCACACAATTTTTGAGGGCCCAATCTTTCGTGCAAGATGCATCATTTTAATGAAGCGGCAGCTTTATACCCTCACGGCAGCTGGTTCACGCTGCTCTCCCTATGTTAATTCACGAAGTATACTGGGAGATGAGATGATGGGTTAAAAAAAATCTTCGTTGTTCAAGGGCAGAGCCTGTACGCACACAAGCTGCTGCAATCTGTGAAGTGGGTGCGTTCAAGATGACGTCACAGGGCCAAGATCAGTTGGAGCTGTGATGAAAGTTGAGGTCAACCATAACCGCCTGCTCGTGGAGTATAGAAGTCACTCAATGTGAAATGATGTTCCATTTGTAACGCTCCTAAAAAGTCTACAATGAAAATATGACTATTGGTGATAAAATATGCAACATTTACTGTTCATGTACCGCATATACAGCTCGAATGCAGTCAACTGCGTATTTAATGAATTGCATGAAATGCAACACACTTTCTGAATGCACTCTTCCTTAATGCACACTTTCTGGTTGCAAATTTTCCGAATGCACACTTTCTGAATGCACACTTTCTGAATGCACACTTTCTGAATGCACACTTTCTGAATGCACACTATTTGAATACACACTTTCTGAATGCACACTTTCCGAATGCACACTTTCTGAATGCACACTTTCTGAATGCACACTTTCTGAATGCACACTTTCTGAATGCACACTATTTGAATACACACTTTCTGAATGCACACTTTCCGAATGCACACTTTCTGAATGCACACTTTCTGAATGCACACTTTCTGAATGCACACTTTCTGAATGCACACTATTTGAATACACACTTTCTGAATGCACACTTTCCGAATGCACACTTTCTGAATGCACACTTTCTGAATGCACACTTTCTGAATGCACACTTTCTGAATGCACACTATTTGAATACACACTTTCTGAATGCACACTTTCCGAATGCACACTTTCTGAATGCACACTTTCTGAATGCACACTTTCTGAATGCACACTTTCTGAATGCACACTATTTGAATACACACTTTCTGAATGCACACTTTCCGAATGCACACTTTCTGAATGCACACTTTCTGAATGCACACTTTCTGAATGCACACTTTCTGAATGCACACTTTCAGAATGCACACTTTCTGAATGCACACCCATGTTCTAGTACAGTGCCTACTGTGCCACCGCCGAAAATGCCCTCTTTCTAAGTGACGGGTTCACGAACGATCGCAGAGTGAGAGCCTTTATGAAAATTGTAATTACCGTGTTTTCATTCGGATTTAAAAATTGCTTGGATTGGTCATCGATGCATACGTCTAAATTCTGAGATTTTGCTTCGAAAAAAGTTGGAAAAAACATTCTGATCATCACTTCTCTCTTCTCCAGTACCACCACACGAAACAGTATAATTATTAGACAGCAGCACAAAGAATGATCTGCTGAGATAGTTATTGGTCTA
>SDVV010011306.1:0-15893 GCA_016164225.1 Gammarus roeselii | reverse complement strand
ACTAGAACTGAGCGAAACGTGGGCTGCAGCATGTGGACCACGTGATCGAATTGATCATTGCCATAGACCGACAGCTAATTATTGCCAGATATCACTAGAAACCTGCTAAAGGAGATCAAATTTACTACTGAAATACTCGTTCTGCATAAATAATACGAAATAAATCATCTATCATTACATAAATTGTGTTTATTTCACCTTCTTATGTAAAAATACCGGAAATCTCAAAAATCCATAATAATTTTTCCAGTACTGTATTTAGAGTCGTTTGGAGGGCTTCATATGTATATAGCAATGACTGAACACCATACATAAAGTTAGGTTATGTTAGGTTTTGATGGATGTGAATAGGCTAGATCAAAATGTAGAGCTAAAGTGTAAAGGATGAAAATGTATATATCATGAATCGATAAAAAAGTAACAAATTTATGCAGTAAAACTCGATCGATACTATATAATTCCTGGATAGAAAATGATAGAATAGGTTAAGATGCATAGTTCTTTTCACCTACCATGACGTGAAGGTGGTCCACAATAAATATGGTGTAACAATAACAAGGGATTTGGTTCTAATGGAAAAATAAACATTTATCAGAGTTAAAGTGCCCCAGATGTTAACCGATCCTGTAAATGCAATCAAAATGTGTGTGTGTTGTTGTGTGTGTGTGTGTGTGTGCGCGTGTGTACATTGTATCGGTAAATATCCCTGTATACGACGTCATTATACCGTGCCGCGGTCCTGGATATATGCGTACAAAGCGCGAATGTGTGTACCTGGTGTGTGACATTAGAAGAAAAATTACGAAAAATAGACCCGTGTGGGAGGGATTTGATAAGTACATCGCACAAAATAATGACTAAATATCATACATTTCCATCAAACTTGAATGAAAAATATATAATTATTGGTTAGAATGACTATATCTTTGAACCTAACATCGCGTTTAACTGACCCACATTAAAAAATGTAACAGATTGAAGTGCATTAGTTCTCTTGGATCCTACCTGCTGAGTCTCATCCGAACATGTAACAGAGCTATCGATAAATTCTGGAATCCAAACATCTGCAGAAGGTTTTTTCCTGGATTAAATTGGAGAAAAATGTATTCAACTGCTTTTGGTATGAAAAATATATAGCCCTAGTGGAGAGATTCATACATATCAATTTCATACATAAGAATCCAACTTGATTAAAAAAACATAACTATTTGATAGAATAGGTTAAGTTGCCTAGGTATTAATGTATTCGTTATTGTATGGTAACCCATTTTGCATTCATCAATATTGATCTATGTTATCGTACATGATATATATTTCGCTAATTAGGTACCTTAGACATGGTTTATATCCTAGATCTTGTGGATGGCGGACCTTACAATGCAGATCTGTATGAAAAATTGTTAGAGTGAATTTATCCAATATTTGATATAATAGACGAAGATGGTAGGAGCAAAACGTCCAACACTACAAAAAAAATATAATCCAACAGTAAAACCGTTCATAAATCTTGCTAACGCTTCAACATTCGTAACACTCACTGACGTATGGGGTAAGCTTACATAAACGTTTTGAACACGAAAGTCCACAAACGAGCGATGACCTAACATTACTCGAGACTGGTCAATATTACTGGACTTGTAACAAGCGAAGTGAAAAAAATATATATATAAATGTAGGCACACAATTTGCCAAAGATTGGTAAAACTACAGGGTCAAGTGGTTAGATTTGATAAGGATGAAGGTTAAATTATTGAAGAAAAAATATCTAACATAAGTATGAAACGGGGAATAATATGACTTGGTAATTTTAGGTTAGAATGAGTTAAGATTATGGCCATCATTACAGACCTTCAGTGAAAAATGTTGAAGTGGATCTGGTGAATGGTCGAAAAAGTCAAATATTCTGAATGGGAACGCAGTCTCATAACAAAAGCCTGAATTAATCAAAAACTTCTTAGTGGCTAAACTGCAAACGAGCTACAAACATTTGTAAAAGTAAGACATGCGGGAATAAGCATGTAGCAAAGACCTGCAATTGGATAACGTAAATGAGATGTACATTCAATTATTGAAGAATTTCAACACTAACATTCAACACAATCCGGTAGAATAGTTCTCCAAGGTAATATGGAACCGGACCCAAATCCATTGCCGAGAGGGGAAACGCACCAAAATTTGGAATCATTTCATCCAAATAAGCGTACTTTATACCCAACATCCCATGAAAATAGGCAAATTTATATCGAATACAGATATATTCCTATGATATCAAATCAAAAATATACACCAACATCTAAAAAAAATAGCTAAATAAGATTTTCTACTCTACCCAAAGCAAGAACGATTAACTATTATATACGGTGTATCCTACCGCACTCAGATGATGAAGCCTTCTCCAATATCCGACGTGATCTGGTTCATGACATAGATTGTATACTAACATAACAGTCATACCGAAAATAACTGACATTCAACGCTGAGTTAATGTGAAAAATATTATTTTATTCTATCATACCATTCAAATCTATAATAAATTCCTAGACCTAACTGATGCTATGCCTCTGTGAGTACAAATCCAAGCCTACTGTGTCATAAAAATGAACTCTATAATGCTCTACTAGGTCTCTTCTCAGCAATCTACCACTGATATATACCAAATTTTGAGGTAACCTACAGTCATGATACGATGCCACAGACGTACCTCGCATCTGTTAACCCATCGTCTCTAAACAGCCTCGAACAAAGGTACATCCCGTTGAACATGGATGAACTCCAAAAATGACAACCAAAAAATATAAACCACCTCTATGTACACTAGGACCCATCCATCCAGTAAATTATCATCTAAACTTTAAACTACACATTTGCTAGGGATCAATGACGAAAATTCCACAAAGATGCAGTATGGACATACACCTCTTAAACATACAATCCTATGATTCTCGTGGAAAAAAAACATAACATCAGGAACATATATAAAATAGCTAAATAAGGCTCTCTACTCTGCTATCATTCACGTAAAAATTGTACTACATTATGGTATCCATTCTAATAAATCGGTCCATTTACACAAACAAGCATAAATAGAATGAGCTTTTGCCTAGGGGTCTCTCTAACTCCTCCTAAATATTGAAGAATGGTCATACAATAAATATACAATACCCTAACAGCAAGACCAAATTTGTAACGAATCGTCTGTTCTATATCTATAATAACTACGTCAAATATTGTATCAGGATGAAAGAAGATAGATAAATCACTATAAATGAAAAAAAAATGTAACTAAATTAGACCTGGAATAATGTTCTATATTGTAGACACAAACGTAATATATCCAAAATTGTATAAATAACCAACAGATTGCATTGAAGATAGAAATTCAACAGAGAAGCTACAAAACTGAAAGACCTTTAATAAACTCACGAGATAAAACAAACCAAGAAGTTTAATTTTCCACCACACCTAAAACATTCATTAAAAACGTGATGAATGAGAATGAACTAGCTTGTAACCAAACAAACAAGAAATGTTTATAAGATACTAAGACATGCAGGCGACACAACTGGAACCTATTGTAAATACGGTATAGTACATACAAAATCTAATGAAATTAGCCTCAACATCAGTCCATAACAGGGTTGAATTAACATCTCTTTAACTAAAGTAACCATGGTTTAATCGTAAACAGATGTGTCATATATACAAATAAAACTACCACAATGATGCAACAACCAACCAATTATGTCTGAAATAGCTTGCTACATGGATGCTTCAAACCTAAAATACCCTAAAATGTCTATAACTGTATGAGTTAACTGATAGAAATTCCGAAACACTAAAAATTCAACATAAATCAATTGATCATCACTAAGTATATGTAACATAATATTTTAAATTACAGTAAATCCATATCGTTCAGGTATTTTTTGCTATTGGAAAACGCGCCAATGAAATACTGATATAACTGTTTCAAAACTGGGTAATGCAATATGGGGTAGATAGATTCTCGACCGTAGGTGCTGCATCATCCCACAATAAATACATGAACTCGCCAATAATCATACTAATAATCCATACTAATCCGATAGATAGTATATACATATGAAATAAATAAATGGGAAACACAGAATTTTGTCTGCAATCCTACCTTCAGGCTGGTACAAACAGGGCCATTCGCACACTAAGGCTGCAAATTGAGTTATAAGACATACCTACCATACTAATCCTATAAAAGAATATATAGTGATAAATGAACAAAACATATATAAATATCCCAAGCCCACACCGCTACGAACCCACCAATCGAGCATTGAATGAGTCATGTATACCACAACTAGGTAAGAAAACACACGTATATGTTCACATAAAAAATATAGAAATATAATCCATACATAAATATATAACGATATATACACTCACAACGTAGCAAACGTGGCACGGAAACAAATTTATAAGACAAGGAACAGGTAAGAGCAAACTCACATTATCTTCCAGGAGCCCATCCAACTTTTTGCTTAGGGGATCCCTACGCCCCGCGCCCACCAGAAATTTGGAATAACAATAATCCTACCAGAACCGAATAAATATATATAACGAGCAACAGTCAGTGTCCAATTAAACTCCACAATAACCATCTAAAGAAGAAAAAACATATATATATATAAATAATATACATCAAAATACAGTACAAATTAAAATGTTCATAACATAAACCTTGCTAATCAAGGGCGCAAGCCTGCTTCCATCCCGCCGTTCCCCTTCCGCCCCCCTCCCCCCTTTCCAGTCTTTTCCCTCCCTCCGTCCGTTAGCTGACTCGGGCATCAAACCAGTTCCGGTACCCTCCGCCGCCCGCCCCTCGTTTCTGTGCTAACCGCCGTACGGACCGGTTGAGTCAAGGTTGCATGCATCGCGTCCTACCCCGAACGGCTCTTTTATCCCTATCTAATTCCTTCGCATTTGCATTCTCGTAGTACTTTATACTACTTACATAGTAGATTCTCGTATTCTGAGATCGTTCCGGAACTTCGTGAACATGGATAAAAGGAGATTTGTGAAAAGGGAGATTAAAGCTAAGGTGAATGAACGGAGGCCCAAAAGAAGACCACAATTAGGTGGATTAATAGAGTGAAAGTGGCGTTATGAACAAAGAAACTAGGTGTAGCGTGCAATGGGTGGGCATGGGTTGAGAATGGTTGTGAATGAATCAGTTTTGACGTTGCCTTGAAGTGCTTTCCCGCCCTTGACGTATCGCTGACAAACGGAATGGTCAAGGGTAGAAGGTGGGGGGACTAAGCGGGCAAGCCTGGCTACTACGACGCAGCAGAGGGAAGCAATATACCGTTGTCGGGCTGTGCTGCTGACACACTTCATGACGCACTTCATTTCTGACCCAAAGGGTGAGTTGCTAGGTTATGGGCGAACCCTTTAACGGCGAAGAGCTATGTTTGTTTGCATGTCAGTGTATGAAGGTGGTGTGAGGTCCGTCATGTCGTCGGCCACCCCAATTTCTTGGAGATTCGATCTTGAATCTGTTAAGATTCTGTATCTGTGTATCTGTTAAGATTTTGTATATGTGTATATGTTGAGATTCTGTATCTGTGTATATGTTAAGATTTTGTATTTGTGAAGCTGTTAATATTTACGTCAATCCCATCTGTGAGCCCAATAAAAACTAGGAATGATGCGAGTAAAGAATTAATTTCAAACTTTCATCACGCAATTCATGTCATTGGGTCGTGCGGTATAAGTGCGTACACTCGCTTAGTTTTAATACCACTGGATCGGCGGCATTAGTTCAGACAATCACTGGGCACTTTCACTTCCCCTGGTCTGGCCGTATAAGTTTATTCAATCACTGAGCTCCTTCATATCACTGGGTCTGTTATTCACTAAAGATTTCCCACTTGCTCCCATTTCTCTTCTGAGTCTAAACTCTTCAGCATTCTGGTTAAATGGTTTGACAGAATATGCTGAAAATTGCGTGGCTACCAATCCAACGCTGTGTGAAGTTGCGAGATTGCACTTTAGACCACTTAGTCCTTTCATAACGCACTTTAGACCACGAGTCCTTTCATAACGGAGTCCCTTCATATCACCGGGCATGGACGTATTAGTTCATACAATCACTGAGTCCCTTCATATCACTGGGTCTGGCCGTATTAGTTCATACAATAACTGAGTCCCTTCATATCACTGAGTCTAGCCGTATTAGTTCATACAATCACTGAGCCTCTTCGTATCACTGGGTCTGGCGGTATTAGTTCATACAATCACTGAGTTCCTTCATATCACCGGGTCTGGTCATATTGGTTCATACAATAACTGAGTCCCTTCATATCACTGGGTTAGCCGTATTAGTTCATACAATCACTGAGTCTCTTCATATCACTATGTCTGACGGTATTAGTTCATACAATCACTGAGTCCCTTCATATAACTGGATCTGGCTGTATTAGTTCATACAACCACTGAGTTCCTTCATATCACTGGGTCTGACCGTATTAGTTTACACAATCACTGAGTCTTTTCATATCACTGGGTCTGGTCATATTAGTTCGTACAATCACTGAGTCTCTTCATATCACTGGGTGTGGCCGTATTAGTTCATACAGTCACTGAGTCCCTTCATATCACTGGGTCTGGCCGAATTAGTTCAAACAATCACTGAGTCCCTTCATATCACCGGGTCTCGTCATATTAGTTCATACAATCACTGAGTCCCTTCATAACACTGGGTCTGGCCGTATTAGTTCATACAATAACTGATTCCCTTCATATGACTGGGTCTAGCCGTATTAGTTCATACAATCACTGAGTCTCTTCATATCACTTGGTCTGGCGGTATTAGTTCATACAATCACTGAGTCCCTTCATATAACTGGGTCTGGCGGGATTAGTTAATACAATCACCAATTCTCTTCATCTCACTGGGTCTGGCGGTAATAGTTCATACAATCACTTAGTTCCTTCATATCACTGGGTCTGGCGGTATTAGTTCATACAATCACGGAGTCTCTTCATGTCACTGGGTTTATCCGTATCAGTTCATACAATCTCTGAGTCCCTTCATTTCACCGGGTCTGGTCATATTGGTACATACAATAACTGAGTCCCTTCATATCACTGGGTCTAGCCGTATTAGTTCATACAATCACTGAGTCTCTTCATATCACTGGGTCTGGCGGTATTAGTTCATACAATCACTGAGTCCCTTCATATAACTGGGTCTGGCGGTATTAGCTCATACAACCACCGAGTTCCTTCATATCACTGGGTCTGACCGTATTAGTTTACACAATCACTGAGTCTCTTCATTTTACTGGGTCTGGTCATATTTGTTCATACAATCACTGAGTCCCTCCATATAACTCGGTCTGGCGGTATTAGTTCATACAACCACTGAGTTCCTTCATATCACTGGGTCTGGCGGTATTAGTTCATACAATCACTTAGTTCCTTCATATCACTGGGTCTGGCGGTAGTAGTTCATACAATCACAGAGTCCCTTCATATCACCGGGTCTGGTCATATTAGTTCATACAATCACTGAGTCCCTTCATAACACTGGGTCTGGCCGTATTAGTTAATACAATCACTGAGTCCCTTCATATCACTGGGTCTGGCCGTATTAGTTCATACAATCACTGAGTCCCTTCATATCACTGGGTCTGGCGGTATTAGTTCGAACGATCACGAACAAACTGTACTAAGTGAAGCGTTATTTCTATCGAAAACGGAAAGTAATTGCTCTTTCGTAATTGGAGTTACCTCAATCCAAATAGAATTAAATTGCTGAATTTTTCTTCCGAGTAATACAAACACGAACATCACCCATGCAACGAGACCTAGAATAAAATGAAGATTTACATACATTCGATACGCAATGTTTGGAATACACCAACTCTGCATTGTGAAATCATGTATAATTAATTCCGGACCTTCACGTCTCCGTCATTGCGATTTATATTGCAAACACGTACTTTTTCAGTTATTCGATTTTCGCTAAAAAGCCCAAGATGTTAGCATAACTGACAGCATATAGAAAACCTGTCGACAGTCCCGAAACCAAGTGACAACGAGCAGACTGCTGCTTGTCTTGCTTCCCTGTAACCTACAGATTGCCTCTTGTCCACCCTCACCTGAAGGAGATTCCCTCTTCTGCAGCACATGGCTCATCTTCATATTGCTTCTTGATTCTCCCTCACCTGCATCAAAATCACTATCCGGTAGAACACAGCTCACGATCAAATTACTACCCCGTCACCAGTAATAGGTAAAACCAATAGAATTGGCTTACCTATAAATTGGTTCATGATCCTCCTTCGCCTGTTTCAGGTTCCCTCTCCGCCAGAACGTGGCTCACCTTCAGATTACTTGTCTTTCCTCACCTGTAATTGGTTCCTTCCCTCTCCGCCAGAACGTGGCTCACCTTCAGATTACTTGTCTTTCCTCACCTGTAACTGGTTCCTTCCCTCTCCGCCAGAACGTGGCTCACATTCAGATTACTTGTCTTCCCTCACCTGTGACTGGTTTTCTCCCTCTCCGCCAGAACATGGCTCACCTTCATATTACTTGTCTTTCCTCACCTGTAACTGGTTCCCTCCCTCTCCGCCAGAACGTGACTTAGCTTCAAATTACTTCTCTTCCCTCACTTGTAACTGGTTCCCTCCCTTTTCGCCAGAACGTGGCTCACCTTCATATTACTTGTCTTTCCTCACCTGTAACTGGTTTCTTCCCTCTCCGCCAGAACGTGGCTTAAGAACCAAAGGATGCTAATCCAATAGCGCGGGCCCGCAGGAATTTCTCAAGAAGTGCAATATTGCATCTTCTCATAGGCAGAGACATTCTTTACCGGAAAATAACTGAATATTTGGAGGACATTGAGGGGATGGAACTTGAAAATAATGGGTATGAGAATACATGGGCTTCACAAGGTATTAGTCTATTAAACTGCTCCGGAAACCTGTTGTATGTGAGGAACACGTTGTTTGTTTCACACCTAAAGAGTGTTAAGACTGCTCTAGCTCTCGCGAACAGTTTGTCATAATTTCAGACGCCGTTCATCTTTTTCTGCCAAATAATTGTAGCCGATACTGAACACAATTTCTGTTATTAAGTTCTCTATTTGGTCGAGGGAATGCGATTGCACGGACTCGCTTGCCAATAATTCGGTATTTATTAAAGAATACACCAATAAACAGATCCGTTAGGCAAGCTCATCTGAAGAAAACGAAATCATCAAGTTGAAAGGTTCTACTATACAGTGTGAATATTAATGAGGTGGACCAATGTCATTGCCAGTATCTACGTTAACGTTCTATTATACAGTATCAATATTAAAGAGGTGGACAAATGTAATTGCCAGCAACTACGTAAAGGTTTTATTTTACAGTATGAATATTAAAGAGGAGGACAAATGCAATTGCCAGCAACTACGTTAAGGTTTTATTATACAGATAGAATATTAAAGAGGTGGACAAATGTAATTGCCAGCATCTACGTCAATGTTCAATTATACAGTATGAATATTAGAGAGGTGGACGAGTGTAATCGCCAGCATCTACGTTAAGGTTCTATCATACAGTATGAATATTATTGAAGTGGAGGAGTGTAATTGTCTCCTCTACGTCAAACCCCCACCAACTATAGATATGTTGCTTGCACTGTTCTCCACCTGAGGTGCGTGCAGGTTAGACACACGGTAATGTGCCATAATAAGCTGTCTCAAGCTGAACAATGAGACCGAGCCAAGAAATGTAAGCTTTGTAGAGCAATTTGTTTTAGAGCGCTCCGTGATCCAAGCTTTAAGCTTGTGTGTTGCACAGATTACGTTTAATACTGAGGTCCAACTACTGATCAGATGAACTGCGTGTGGCGGCGCGTGCTAATTTCCCATTGACACGAAGCAGCCGTCGCCACTCTGGGATTACAGTGGCAGTGAGCGACAGCTTCTGATAAAGTTTTCCTTTCATGATACTAAGGGGTCATACATTTGTTCAACAATACGATTTTTTTTCTCCTCTTACCCTGATTCCTGAATAAACTTGACTTTCATTTGACTCATTTACATCATATGTTTAGTTCAAATTGCATTTTATTTGGTCTCCTTCTCTCACTCTTGACCGCTCATTTAACAGTCGTTGCACACTGGTCATCAACTTTCTCAATACGGGTGGGTAATGAATGCCAAATTGTACTCTTTTATTTCAGGCAACCTTTCTCTCCATCTTTTTATTTATTTATTTTCATTCTTGCTGATCTCATGCGCGAGATTCCCCGTACTCAGTGTAGAGCTCATGTATGGAATCCCCGATCCCTTCTTCGTTTTCATCTTCCATTCAGCAGGTTTCGGTGTGAAATTGCCTCAAAAAGTTGAATAAAACTGCGAATCCTTGGGGCTTTGGAGAAGGGCAGGTCGAACGAGATCGCACCTTGCCGCCCTACGGGGAGTGCTGGGACCGTACGCTCTCTGCACTCAGGGATTTACTGAGCTTCCTTTGGCACAGGTGCCCATCTTTTACATTCGCCGCGTGAAGGACATTGACTCCACACAACAGTAAACCAAGTCTCGCTCTAATTGATTTAGTTGATAATTGGACGTGAGGCACCAGAAGGACATTGACTGCAGCGCACTAGGAAACTTTGTCACTCTAATATAATCTAGCAAGGTGATCAGAAACAATTAATACTTTTATTTTGGGGTCATCGGACCCCAGCGTCCATAGATAACTGTCTACACATGATAAATGGCCATAGCTAGATAAACAAAGAGAGGCTCACGCCTCATTGAACCCTGTAGTTAGGGTCGCTATATGTGCGTGGTTGTAGTATGAATGAAACAAGGGGAGAAGAGATTGGTGAGATATTTGTGAGAAGAAAGTTTGATGTGGGCACTGAGTGAGACGAGGTTGAGAGGTAAGGATGAATGTGAGTTTGATGTGGTAAGTGGAAAAAAGTCGGACGTGAAGGAAGGTCGGGCACGAGACGGTGTGATGTAGATATTGAGTGATCGATTTGCTAGCAGAGTCATCGAGTGGAAGGAGGTGTCCTCAAGATTGATGTGTGTGAAAGTTAAGTTAGGCGTAGAAAGATGGGCTTTTGTGAGTGCGTAATGACCTGGTAGCGAGAGGAGGGAGGACGAGTGTGAGCACTTTCTGACTAGCCTGAGTTAGTGTATAGAGAGTTTTTGAGGTCAATTCAATGTGGTGGTACTGGGCGACCATAATGCGTGAGTTGGAGATGTAGAGGTAGAGAATGTGATAAGTAGGTACGGCGTTCCCGGTTGAAATGACAGCGGAGAAAATTTGAGAGTTATGTGCATAGAGCATGAGCATGCGGTCGGAAACCACTTATTCAAGAGGCGGAATATCCACAGGTACACATGGGTAGGGATGGCCCATGATGCAGTGGTGGCGAGCGCGCTGAGGGTAGAGGAATTTCTGACCATCTGCTGCTCGAAGAAATATTAATAGTGTAGCAGAGGTAGAAGTGTAATAAAAGGGTGAGTGGGGAAAGAGAGGCTGTGAAGGTGAGTGAATTGAATATGGAAAACAAAGCTGAGGAGTTCCTGCAGCCGTTGAGGGAGAAATATGACAAGGTGAGAGGACAAGAATGGCGAGATGTAGAGGAAAAATAGGAGACGTTCAGAGATGGGCTGCTGGGATGTGCAAAACTTGTGTGTGCATGGTGTGCGCCGTGAGAGCGAGTGCAAAACGGAAGGCTGCGAGTGGTGGAGAGGGAGGTCAAACTGGCGGTGGCGCAGAAGAAAAAGCTTTTGAGGAGCGGCGACAAGCGAAGTCGGTGGTGCCTATGAATACTATAAAAATAAGAGGAAAGAGGTAAAGCAGTTGGTGTGGAGAGCCAATAGGGATGCTGATGCCTGGTGGGGCATACGGTTGTGCCAAAATTTAGATGACAACAAAAAGATATTCTGGAAAGATGCGAATAGAGTGAGAAAGGGGAAGACCAGAAAGGAGGAGGCGGTGAAAGATGAAAACGACCAGTTGTTGTTAGAAAGTGGTGTTGTACGGAAAAAGAAGGCCGAGTATTTTGATGAGTTGTTGAATGTCGATGATGACAGAGGGCTGACATTGTTGCGTGGGTGGTGGTGCATATGATGTTTTTTGGAGAAAGACTTGCAGCGGGCATTACTAGGGAAGCGATGCAGGAGGCGGTAAATGCGGTGAAAGCAGGGCAAGCCCCCGGGTTGGATGACGTTTCGACCGATTGCCTGAAAAGGGGTGGAGTAGCGACGGTCGCATGGCTGGTGAGGTTACTGAATGTGTGTTCTGTAGCAACCGTCGTGCCGATTGAGTAGCTCAGTGCATACATTCCTCCCGCTATACAAGAGCAAAAAAGATAAACTCAAAAGGTTTCAGTTAATTTTGTCTGGTCGGTAAGTTGTATGGGCGTTTACTGATCATAAGGGATACAGACTGTACGGATGACGCAGGTGGAGAGGAACAGTGGTGGAGAGGGACCTGACTTCACACTGTCAGGCCCCTGCTGCTGACACTGATCTCGGACCGCTCACACGACCCGAAGTGTGCGCGACGATGTCTTCCAGCCGGACCCTTTAGCGCAAAAGGGTGAAGTTGTGTGAGTGTATATCCGAGGAGTGTGAGGTGCGCCCTGCCGCCGGCCCCTACCCTTTCTAGGGGATCAGGCCTTGTGTTTGTATCTGTATCTTCTTTTATGCAATCGATGACACACAATGCTTCAGAGCCGGTGATAACACTATACTTCAGAGCAAGTGATGAGCCTTCTTTCAGGTAAATGATTATATTATGCTTCAGGGCAAGTGATAGCATTATACTTCAGAGCCAGTGATGATAGTTAAGAGCCAGTGAAGATACTATGCTTCAGGGTAGGTGACGACACTTCCTTCAGGTAAATGATGATAATATGCTTCAGGACAAGTGTTGACACTATGCTTCAGAGACAGTGGCGACACTATGCTTCAGGGAAGGTGATGACACTTCGTTCAGAGCAAATTATGATATTATATTTCAGAGCAAGTGATGACACTCTGCTTCAGGGCAAGTGATCAATCTATGCTTCAGAGCGATAGATCGCACTATGCTGCAGAGCACGAGATGACTCAAGCTCCAGAGAAAGTGATGACATTATGTTTCAGGGCAAGTTAGGACACTATGATCCATAGAAAGTGTTGTTCCTAATATTCATAGAAAGTGATGACACTATGTTTCAGATCAAGTGATGACACTATGTTTCATGGCAAGCGATGACACTATGCTTCATAGCAAGGGATGCCACAATGTTTCAGATCAAGTGATGACAATTGGCTTCAGAGCAATTCATGACATTAGTCTTCGCAGCAAGTTATGACATTATATTTCAGATGATATGATGGCACTCTGCCCCAGTGCAAGTGATGGCACTCTGCTCCAGTGCAAGTGACGGCACTATGTTCCAGTCCAAGTGGTAGCACTATGCTCCAGTGCAAGTGATATCACGACGTTAAAGTGCACGTGATGACGCTGAGCTTAGGAACAAAATCTGTCATAACGCTACTGTGAGATGATGACACTATTTCTTTTGGGATAGAAATAATCCAGCAGCAACAAAGATTCAGAAATAACAGGAATGAAAACTTGATAACTTTGACGAGAAGTTATCTGATGAATACAGTTTACTAACAAACCTGACATTCTATAATTTGTTAACCTTGTTCGACGGATCAGAATATATCAAATTCGAGTAAGACTCTCTATGAACGGCAACATTAAACTCATGCATCATTGAAGTAGCCAACAAGGCAAGACGAACTAAACATGTGATTCTTGTAAGCCCACGATCATGAAAATAGAACCCAGGTGCAAAAGTTGAAGTTCATTCTCCCCTCAAAGCACATCCTCTCATTGGGGCTCATTTTATACACGCAACTCATCCTTCCTCGAAGCTCATCTGCAAAGCTCAACTTCCACACAGAGCTTATTCTCCCTCGAAACTCATCCTCCCCTCAAAGTTTATTCTCCCCTCTACGCTCATCCTTCCCTCGAAGCTCAGCCTTCCCTCGAAGCTCATCCTTCCTTTGAAGCTCATCCTTCCCTCGTATTCACCTTACGAAGCATATACTCCCACCCAGCTCACCCTCCTCTTGAAGCTCATTCTCCCCTTCAAGCTAATCCATCCTCCACTCGGAGCTCCTCCTCCCCTTCAAGCTCATCCATCCTTCACTCGGAGCTCCTACTCCCCTTCAAGCTCGTCTATCCTCCACTCGGAGTGCCTCCTCCCCTTCAAGCTCCTTCATCCTCCACTCGGAGCTACTCCTCTCTTTCAGGTTCATCTATCCTCCACTCGGTGCTCCTCCTACCCTTCATGCTCCTTCATCCTAAGCTCGGAGCTCCTCCTCCCCTTTAAGCTCCTCCATCCTCCACTCGGAGCTCCTCCTCCCCTTCAAGCTCATCCATACTCCAATCGAAGCTCATCATCAGCAAGTGAGTCGACATAATTTCGATGCTGTAGTCAAGCAGGTCGGAGGAAGAGTAATAGTTGATGATAAAAGAGTAATAGTTGAAAATATTACGTGGTTTTGGTAGATCTTTAAAAGAGTGATGGCTTAAAATATTACGTGATTGTGTTATGTCTATAGGGCTTACTGTAGATCTTCAAAAGAGTAATGGCTGAAAATAATACGTGATTGTGGTATGTCCCTAGGTCTTTCGGTAGAGCATTAAAGAGTGATAACTGAAAATATTACGTCATTGTGGTATGTCTGTAGGACTTTCTGTGGATCTTTTTTGAATGAGTGATGACTGAAAAGTAAGTCTTTGTCTGTAAGTCTTTCTGTAAATCTTCAAAAGGGTGATGACTGGAAATATTACGTGTTTGTTGTATGTCTGTAGGTCTGTAGATCTTTGAAAGAGTGATCACTGAAAATGTTACTTGTTTATGGTATGACTGTATGTCTTTCTGTAGATCTTTACAAGAGTGATGACTGAAAATGTATCCAAATCAATCACTTTTATTGCAACCGAAACATTTTTCCAGAAGAAATTGGAATCATGTATGGAATGAATTCGTGTTTGCTTAGTCTGAGAGTATCCTGGTTGAACTGAACTTTCAACGTGAGAAGGGCGTAACCAAGCCTGCCTCGTTACAACCCCCAACGCTCTGCCGGTGCTCCTCAAGACCTCGTCCGCTGAGTGTGACGGAGAGCGGACTTCGTTTCAACAGAAAATCGATTCACAATAAAAGGAGTTATAATAAACTCATACGCTCTCTGATTATAAGTAACATTCAATGACTAATATAGTTTTCAGAGATGGACAATTACACTGTAGAGTACAGTAAATTGTATCAAGCACGGCAGTTATCTGTGGCAAGGGATACTCGAGTACGAATATCGCGCATGGGAAATAAGTTTCAGCCCGCGGCCGCAGGACACACTTCGCAAATAGCGCAAAGGGAATAAGTTTGAGCCCGCGGCCGCAGGACACACTTTGCAAATAGCGCAAAGGGAACAAGTTTCAGCCCGCGGCCGCAGGACACACTTCGCAAATAGCGCAAAGGGAATAAGTTTGAGCCCGCGGCCGCAGGACACACTTCGCAAATAGCGCATGGGGAATAAGTTTCAGCCCGCGGCCGCAGGACACACTTCGCAAATAGCGCAAAGGGAATAAGTTTCCGCCCGCGACTGCAGGACACACTTCGCAAATAGCGCATGGGGAATAAGTTTGAGCCCGCGGCTGCAGGACACACTTCGCAAATAGCGCAAAGGGAATTAGTTTGAGCCCGTGGCCGCAGGACACACTTCGCAAATAGCGCAAAGGGAATAAGTTTCAGCCCGCGGCCGCAGGACACACTTCGCAAATAGCGCAAAGGGAATAAGTTTGAGCCCGCGGCCGCAGGACACACTTCGCAAATAGCGC
>SDVV010011305.1:0-15894 GCA_016164225.1 Gammarus roeselii | reverse complement strand
ATCCCAATCCAACCACTAAGAACCCAGCAGCCGAACTCCGAATGAGTCAATTATACCCCAACTAGATAAGAATACAAACATATATGTACAGAAAAATATATAGAATTATAATCCAAACATCAATATATAACAAAACATACACTCAAAACATGGAAATAATAACACACCAGTCATGGAAAAATACAATTCAAATAACAGATAGGAGCAATCTCACCTAATTTTCCAAAGCGCATCCAACTTTTTGCCTAGGGGATCCCTCCACCCCACCCCTCCAGAAATTTGTTTAACACTATTCCTACCAGAACCGAATAATTATATATAACGAACATCAGTTAGTGACCATTATACCACAATACAGCTATCTAAAGAAGAAAAAACATATATAAATGTATGTATTGACATGCAGCCGTTTTCCCCTAGTTATGAGGGTGGCGAAGTTAGGCTGACACAGAGGAGGGAGGCGCCCAATCTCCCCGCCACAAGACCGTCGTGTCCATGCCGAGGCTCGATCTTGCGACATGCAGCACAAGAGGCTGACACTGCAGTCTGATACGCTAACTACTCGGCCACAGTTCACTATAGGAGCGAATAAATATATATAACGAGCAACAGTTTGAGACCAATTATGCCCCAATACAGCCATCTAAAGAAGAAAAAACATATAGAAATGCAATAAACAATAATAATGGATATAAACTAAAATGTTCAAAACATAAACCTTGTCAATGTATATTCGAAAGCATGGGGCCGAAAGCCCCCCCCCCCCTGTTAAGGGACGTCGCCCGCCTCCCTTAACAGTGACTCCGACCACATCCAGTCCGGCGCGCCTGACTCCGGCCAACCCCTGCCCCCACCGCTGAAATGTAATGTACAAACTCACGTAGACCGGACAAAATCCGCGTTTCCGTGAGATGGTATCTACTCCTGGTGCTGTACGCTGAACAGACCAGTTCCTTAAATTGGCAAGGTAATCATGAAGATTCATTGATAATTTCTAAACATATTTATGTACAATAAATCCTTGTAGGCCCCATACATGCTTACATACCCAGTATTTCTGGCAGGCGCACTCACTATAACACGCACAAGAAAAATGTGTTTTGGTTGTGGGTGCCCTGCCGCAAGCTCTCTCGATGTTGCCGCTAGCGGAATAGTTTGAACTTGTTTTGTCTAAAACTTACATTTTAGATAAGTCGGCTCCCATAACTCGGTTTATTTGAATGAGCACCGACGAGCTAAGATAATGATTACCAGTCTATCTTGATACAAATTGTAGGGACAATGTCCTCAACACTTTACCTCGCTAACATTGACTTTTGTTATATAAATATTGTGTGTGGGAGAGGGACATATAAATTATCCAGTCACGCTCGTCACTAACTCAACTAATGAATCGATGTCGCTATCCCTGGCGCTAAATTCTTTTATAGCTAACGTCAGATCAGCCCCTTTCATCTCCGCCAACTGCCTTATCAGCCACAAATTGTTCCGACTACCTACCTACGGTACCATTTTTTAACAGCGAACATCCATAGCGTTCCTCAGTCACACCAGCCACTGTCATCTCTGCCAGTGACATTCTGCCTAAATTCTGTTTCAGCCCACGTCAGAATCAGCCACCAAGCGTACCATTTTACTGATTATCACTTTAATGAAACTTTTCCTACCCAACCTAACCTAACCTAACCTAGAGTACGTGTTTCTAACCCGCGGGGCAAAGGTACGTATTTCTAACCCGCGGGGCAAACATACGTATTTTTCTAGGGTGCGTAATAGCGTTTTTTATTGAAGTTCCATTAAAGTGATATCCAGTTGGTTGGTACGCCTGTTTAGATGTAGTGACAGTGGTAGATTTTGAAGTGGCGGAAAATGCGTGTGGGCTGAAACATCGTTCAGGTAGAAAACACGTGTGATAGAAGATTTTTAGCGGTTATGACAGTCAGGCCATGACAGTGAGGTGAAGTGAAGTGGCGTTAGTGCGCATGTGCGGAAATAATTTTAGCGCGAACGCTGGGCTCCCGTTTGAACGGCAGGGTACATCTTATTATCATAGCTAAGCGTAGGTATAGCATTCATCATGTGTGTTTGAACAGCAGGGTACATCTTATTATCATAGCTAAGCGTAGGTACAGCATTCATCATGTGTGTTTGAACGGCAGGGTACATCTTACTATCATAGCTAAGCGTAGGTATAGCATTCATCGTGTAATCGAACAAATGAAACCGTGGAAGAACGATCGCGTTCATCTTACTTTCCCAACTAATCATAAGTATCACGAGTTGTTTTTATGTCACTAACTGATGTTGAAAAGGATTCAAATGATTTCAGTGACATTTATAATGTTTATAACAGACCAGAGAGCTGATACCTTGACCGAATTTCATATGAAATGCTTAGATCGGTTGACGCTTGGATTTGGTTTTTCTTGGTATTTTTGTTACCCATCGATATTTTTCTGTAGTTTAAAACCCCCTTTAATTAATATGTACCAAATGAAATCAACCATGAATAATGTTTTTACCGCATTTCAACAATAGGCCTATGCTTTGTGATATAAGTTAAGAATTTACATGATACATTAGTTGATGTTGTATTATTTGATCAATATTGAGAATTTGTCCTTTGACGGCTACGGTGTAGCACTGACTACTCAGTCGAAGGTACCATTCTTTGCAGTCTGGAATATTTTGGAGCTGTTCGACACAGCTATGCAAGCATGATAAAGAATTTACGCATATAAAGTGAAAATCGTTCCAAGCTAGTTATGGAAGCAGTTGTAGAATCTATCATGAAACAAATACAAAATGTGCGACAGGTGTAGGGAATTACTGATCAATACCAATTGGTACTGCCGAATCGAAGCAGCTAAAAAAATAGTTATTCAGAACAAACTTGGTGAATGCCTCCAAACAACTTCAAACCAATTTGGCTTCAAGCGTCAACATTGATCTGAAATGATTATGTGTTCCATGAAACAAACTATAAATTTCTTTGTCAGTAGAGGCTCGCCAATGTACTTGTGTTTTCTTAACGGTAAAAAGCTATTGACCACCTTAATAATTGGACATTGTTCAAATACTAATTGAAAAGGGACACCTGTGCACCTTGTAAAACTACTAAAATACTGGTAACAACAACATCGTGCAGTACAGTGGGGAAGTTCAACATCAAACCTGTTCTGAACAGCCAATGGAATAAGGCAGGAAGGCCTCTCTCGCCCCTCCTATTCAATGTGTATGTAGACAGCCTACACGAGCGTCTCGCCCTTAGCCGTGTTGGGTGTCATATTGGCGACTGCTGTATTAACGGAATTAGCTATGCCTACGATATGGTCCTACTGGCTCCTCATGTGGATGCTCTTCAAATTATGTAAACATATGCGAGGCGGAGGCCGCAACACAAGGTATTGAGTACAATGCTATAGAACTCAGTTGATTATGACGACAGTTTTCATTACTTATACACTTGATAACAAGCCACCGTGGTGTTAATGCAGCAAGTAACGGGAGTGGCCAACAGTAAACTGAGAGTGATGTATAAGACAATTGACTTCACGAGTGAAAGTGATGTAGAAGACAATTGTCTCCACGAGTGAGAGTGATGTAGAAGACAATTGTCTCCACGAGTGAGTGGTGTAGAAGACAATTGTCCCCACGAGTGAGTGTGGTGTAGAAGACAATTGTCTCCACGAGTGAGAGTGATGTAGAAGACAATTGTCTCCACGAGTGAGTGTGATGTAGAAGACAATTGTCTCCACGAGTGAGAGTGATGCAGGAGACAATTGTCTCCACGAGTGTATTCATGCATACACAGTAGCAGTATCAATTCATAAACAGTGGCATTGTTATTTTTTTCAGCTGAAAACTATATATAAATAAGCACGTATATAAACTTCGTATTATGAAACAAAATGAACATCAAATCAGATTAGACATCCAGGTAGAGATCATCTCAACATACAGTTGTCATAAATGGGACCGTGTATGTGCGGTAACGAGCATCAGAATGAATGAAAATTCACACAAAACGGTGTGCTATTCCATGGTTACCCTGACACGATACATAACAAATCTGGAATACATGTGATGATTTCAGGAGTATGAGTTACCAATAACTGCAAGACTGCGAACGGGGTGCTCGAAGCCTCATGATCCTGCGTCCTCTATTCAGCCTTGCTGAAACTGAAGGAAAAGGACCGTATCAGGCTCCTACCAACGTGCCATGCAGGTTACCACCGAGGTGGGACGCTACCCCTTTGTCATTGGTTTTCGGACGGACGTGGAAAATTGTTGTGTCTTTTGGAGTCTCCGTGCTATCAGTTAAGTGTAGTGTTTTTTTGGCCTTATACAATTTCTTGTCTCTATAGAACATCATGGTGTTTATATCCATAAGGAAATTTCTTCTCTCCGAAGGTTATTTACTTTTATCTAAACAATTTTTATCCAACAAATTCAATTTTTAACATCAATTTTATTAGAATTGTCTTTATGTTACACATTACGCATAGCTACAGATCTAATTAATTTTCGTATCCTAATTTCGGTCCCTGTGTTTCACTCTGCAGGTTGACTTCTATAAGACGTCTCCTTCACTGACTGCTGAGGTAAAGGCAGGTATGGACCTGATGAAGTCCTTTGTGGAGTTGATGACAGCCAACTCCAAAACCCACACCGAGTGCTTGCCGGCTCTTGCAGCAACTCAAAGCTCAAGTGTTCCAACTACGCAGCGCAAGCATGCTAGCGTGGAATCTGTTCAACCTATGCCCAGACCCCTCATACCAGATGGTGAATCGTTACTCAGCAGTTCTGGGACACCCTTGGGGATCAGAAATTTTTCTGATTTTATTATGACTCGTCAAGCTACTTTATCCCTACCCGACCCTTTGAACTGTCTCAATTCTGCAGGCGATTGCAGCCATGAAGACATGGAAACCAACCCCACCGGTACCATTACTATTGAGGACTCTCTATTAGAGATAGATGCCGCTGATGCTCTCGAACTTGCGCTTTTTTTTTCTTCAGGAAGAAGACGCCGTAGCTTCTGACCTCTTCACTGTAATCGGGGGTTAAACCCCCTTTCATGGGCCCCCAGTCCCGAATGTTTGACTTTTTACAGCGCTGTCGCTGACATTGAACTAGATGCTGCTCAATCAAAACCCTTAAGGCTGACTTCACCCCTCAAACGGAAATACAGTCTAACTTCATACCCCCTCGCCCTACGCCTCAAATCTAGAATACTGTTAAAACTAAAAATTCTGATTTATTCAAACAAAATGTTTGCTATAAAATTCAAGAATCTGTTTACATGGTCCTAATGCCATTACTGTCGGTTCTCGACCACGTAAAGAAGAACAATGAAGCAAAAAATCAGTTGACTACGGCAATCCAGCTCTTGTATAACAGTAATTCGCAGATGAACCGGTTTAGAAGAGCCCTTGCCGTCGTTCACATTCAGCAAGAGTACCGTAGAGGGCTACTGTCTGCCCCTGTCACTCATGATGGTATTTATGGTGACTCTTTCCAACAAACCATTGAAACAGTGGCAAAGGACCAAACTGTTTCTACCAAGGTAATGATACCAGTGGCTAAACCAAGCACGTCCACGAGCTCTGCTACCCCAGCCAGGTATGCACCTAAGGTCTTTCAGGGTCCTCAGGCTTATGGTCCTCAACGTATGAAATTTCATAGTAGCCTCAGAGGACGAAGAAGAGGACGCTCTCGCCCTTCCAACCGTTACTAAACACTCTTATCCAAAATTCGTGGTCGGTCGTTTGTGTTTGGGTCTATCTAAATGGAAATCAATAACCAGTACCTCTCTTTTTCTGCGAAATATATCGGACGGGGATGAAGTACAATTGTCACACCTCCTTCCCAAACCACGTCCATGTGAATCCTTACCTCGATCTGAGCCTAAGCGGTCTGCCTTGCAAGAGTGCACTAAGCTCTCTGTCTCGTAAGGCCCAATCTCCTAAATACCTCAAGATGAGTCTTTTCTTCTCTAAATTCTTACTGTCCTGCAACCTGATAGAGATGACCGCGTGATTCTTGACTAATCTTACCTAAACACATTTATCCGGAAAACTCGTTTTTGCATGGAGAGTTTTGAAACTATCAAAACTATAATTTCAAGATATCATTTTTTGACCTCCATCGGCCTTTCGAACGCATTTTATTCCATTCGTCTCCATCCAGAGTCCCGTCGCCTAACCTCTTCCATTGTCGAAAACCAAATATTTGTGTTTGATGTTTTACCCTTTGGTGTAACTTCTAGTCCCCGAATATTTGCTGAAATACTCCGTCCGCTATTGGTCCATTTAAAATCCATTGTTATTTCTATTTCAGCTTACCTTGATGATTCATTACTAGCCTCCCCTACCCGGGCTTTTGCCACTCATTTGGAACTTCAGTACTCCCCTTCTCGTTTCTCTTGGCTTCACCCCTAATTATGACATATCCAATATTTTCCCTTGTAAAAACGAACTCGCCTAGGATATTGCTGGTCAGCTGTTGATTTAACCCAGGGTAAACTAACACCAACGTGTTGTTTGTGTACCCTGATTTAACCATTTCCCTTCCCGAGGAGAAACTCGATAAAGGAAAGTCTTTTGCCCTGCGTTTATTAGCGCTGCCAATTACCCATCGTCTATTGGCTTCATTTGTTGGCCAATTGGAAAGCTTCCGCCAGGCATTCGCTTCCGCCCCACTGTCTAAATAACTTTTTAGCCCGACAGGATTCATGAGACAGTAGAATAACCTTATCTACCGATGCTATGGCTGATGTCCATTGGTTGATCGACTGTTCTTCTCTTAAACCAGTCACATTTTCTCCAATGCGCCATGACTTGACTCTCCATATCGATGCATCATTGACTGGATGTGGGGGTATCGCTAAATGTGGTTCAACAAATTCGGGCACCTGGTCCAGTGCCGACCAAAAATTTCACATAAATATTCTCGAACTTCAGGAAATTCTTTTATCTTTCCACTCCCTTGTGGATAACTTTACTACTAAAAATGTACATATTTACACTGATAACATGTCATGTGTTTTCTATATTAATAAGTACGGTGGTACTAAACCTTTTAGTATGGACCAATTAACCATAAAGATATGGCAGTTTTGCATTAATAATAATATTACCATTGTAGCTACCCATATTCCGGGTGAGGATAATCATACTGCAGATGCCCAATCTCGTCTTCACAGCGGAAATCACGAATACGCTTAACCTCAATCTATCTTTAATTTCTTAATGGGGTTTTGGGATTTTTCTCCTACGGCAGAAAGATATGTTTGCTTCTGCTGTTACGAACAATCTCGATCCCTACGTTTCAAAGAATTATGATACTTTTGCCTAGGCGGTTTATGCTTTCTTCTTCCGGTGGGTCGGAGGAGTCTGTCTTTTTCCTCCAATTACGTTTATCTCGCAAGTGGTCCAAAAATTCATTGCTGAGGAAGTTGACCGGGTTATCCCAATCGCTTCAGACAGTCCTGGCATTCCCTGCTTATGTTTTCTTATCAATTTAATAATTGCGGACCCGGTCGCCTTGCCAGACGACTGCCTTCAGGGAGAGCTCCCGCACCTCAAGCCATTCGACATGGCTGCTTGGAACATCTCCTCGCTTTGAGAACTAACTGCAACATATCGGAAGTTACGACAAGATCGATCCTCCAAAGCGTGTCCCAGACTACCCTCTCTGCATACGAGCGGGCGTGGTACAAGTTGAGCGCTTGGTGTGTAGAGCATGGGCATCTACATCTATCCATTGCATCTGTTTGCGACTGCTTGAGTTCCTTATTCGAGAGCGGTCTCCAATCTAGCACCTTGAACGTCGTACGAAGTGCATTCTGTTTTTTTCATAATTGTCGATGGCCTCGCAATAGGCGACAACATTATCGTTAATAAATTATTTCGCTAATTTTACCTAAGGCGACCACGTCAACCAAAATATTACACCTTCTGGCCGGTCGAAAAACTATTCTACTTCTGCACTCTACATCCTCCCGAAAACTTATATTTAAAAATGCTAACCTAGTAAATTTTAGCTCTGATCGCCCATACATCGTCTGATCGCGGCCAACCCTTCATATCCTAAATATAAATAATACAACTATAGAAGACTATCCTCTCTGCTTTGTGATATTCTCTCGACTAGAGACGACTGCCTTGTGAGTCTCTAAGCCCAAACTAGTTCGTTGCGTTCAGTCCAGCTCTCCGGAATTAAACGTCGCAAGCTGTGCCTTGGCTTACATTGATCTAACTCTTCCCATTCGTAAAGAGCTTGTCGACAAAAGGAGAGAAAAACCTACTCAATTATTTCTGTCCTGCATAATAACACTACATGTTCAACGAAACTTCTTGAAGCGTTGGTTGAAAATGATACTCTCTTTAGCGTGCATTAATGCCAAACAGTTCTCGACCCACTCTTATAGAATGGCCGGCCTTTCCAAAGCCATCTTCAAATGAGCTACGCTCGATCAAATTCTAAAAGCGGGCTCATGGAGTAGGGTGACTACGTTCTCCAAACACTACAACTGCCCGTCCAGAGATACGCCGACAGGACAAATTATTCTTCATAACCTGCACGGGTACGTATTCAGTTTTCCGTTCATGCTATTCTTGCAGTTATTGGAAGCTCCTACTTCTGAAATTGTTAGTTTACACTAGCATACCTGTAAAGTGTAAACGAAATTTCAGGATGTTGGAGTTTCCAATAACAAATGACTGCCCTCCCGCCATCCCTCTGAACTTAAGGTATAGACATAGACATACAGCCGTTTCCCCCTAGTTAAGGGGGTGGCTAAGTTAGGCAGACACAGAGGGAGGAGGCGCCCTATCTCCCCGCCACAAGACCGCCGTGTCCCTGCCGAGGCTCGAACTCGCGACACGCAGCACCAGAGGCTGACACTGCAGTCGGATACGCTAACCACTCGGCCACGGTGGGCTCTCGGGCACCGTGGCCGAGTGTAGTTAGCGGGTAGCGTCCGGCCACGGCGGCCTCTCTGGACGCTACCCTTTTGTTATTAATACTTGAAAATAATAACAAAAGGGTAGCGTCCAAACTTCGGATGTAACCTGCCTGGCACGTTGGTAGGAGCCTGATAAGAGTAATTTTTCTTCTTATTCAGCACGGCTGAATAGAGTACACAGGATCAAGAGGCCATCTTGTAGTTATTGGAAACTCATACTCCTGAAACTACGTTAACACTTCACAGGTATGCTAGTGTCAATTAACAATTAGTTGAGACCAACAAAGCAGATTTATTGACAATATTGAAGGTATTACAACGTGTAACTGATTGAAAGGGACCGTGTGTGCACGGTAAGGTGCATCTTGCCAGTTTTGCTATGAATAAGTACAGCGTTCATCACATCGTGTAGTCGAATGAATGGAACCGTGAATAAACGGCAGCGTATCCTAACTTTCCTAATTCAGCACGAGTACCAACCCTTCCGGAACATATCACGAGCAGAAGAGATCCAGAAGAAATAAAATAAAATCATTCATCCATAAAATCAGTATGATATTCGATGTAATCTTGAATCTATTCACTAATGTATATATATAATTTACAGTCTGTACTCCTCCGTAGCTAAGAACCGAAGTTTGTTTAACTTTGCCGATATAATCTGGGAACACGTGGCCCTTCGCGACCCATTGAACAGAATTGATGCCATGAACCCCCCTGATGGAGTGGTTTTGATACCAATGACTTTTTTTGGGCCCCCCCCCCCCATCCTAGCTCCTCAGAGGCTTCACCCGGCTCTCCTCAGCAGCTTTTATCTAAGCCACTGGAAGAACCGTGGCCTGTTCGTCTCGGGTCCCGGCGCCTAGGTATACTCATTAGGCACTACCTGGCCCGTGGACTGGGGTAATTCGTACTCCAGGACATCAACAGAGCCATACTAGTAAATTCGTATGAGTTAAGGCATTTTGCGATTTAGTCTGTAATGCCGTGTTACGAAATCGCGTGGGTGTGACTAAATTTGCTAGCAGATCTGCAACAAACTTTTGTTAATTTATCATGTTAGATCAATTGACATGAGTTTCATGAAAAAAATCATCAGAAATCAATGAAAAAAAATATTTCAAGTAGATTTTTTTATTAATAATGGATTTACAGGACCAAATCACGAAAATATTCATCAAATTTAAATATTTACCATTCGGTGGGTAACTAAAACAAAAATTCGCGTGATGGTTCAGGTAAATGGATAGCTTCGATGCAGCTGTTTAATTTTTAATTGAATTGGTAGCAGCTTGTTGTATTGTGTACATATGGTCCACATCTATCCAAAGCATCAGCCTTAGTTTCAGATTTGTTTGTACTATTTCTTCTAGCTCCAACAAAATTTTCAACGTTCGCAAAACTCTTTTGGTGATAAGGGCTACGTTCGTCCCTATGATGATCACATCGACAGCGTATGGGAAGAATTCCCTAAACAAATTTTATGTCCCGTCCCGGACGTGTTTATTTAGTTTTCATTTACTGAACCTGGCCTTACCTAACCTAATTTAAAACATGCAAATTCAGCCATACACTATATACCCTAACTGAGTTAAACGTGTTAACAGACGCACAATATTGTGAACGGGGTTTAATTTCTGAGAACCGCAGTGAAATAGGGAAATATACCCAGTAAATCCTACTGATTGTAGGAACTCGCGGTGACTGTGCCGAACTTTGGTATTAAGCTAAACTATGTCTAGCTCTATTGGTAGCGACTAATATCGAAGACAATGAACCTACGCTGATGAAGTTAATTGTCTCTGATATTCAGTTGGCAATTACAATGTTGTGATATTTTGAAGGCCTTGAACAGTAAAATCCAGCAGCAAACAAACCGCTATCATTTATATCCCTATGAGGGAATTTATTGCAATCTTGGTAAAATGCAGTTCATATAATTTGAATATAACCTTTGACTTTTTTTAAATGAAATAAAGTCATACAAAATTGCAAGAACTCAAAATGATGCGAGCCTGCAACATTCTTATGCTAAAGTATTGGAATAATGGCTTGTTGAAGTGGTCTTGTTGATGAGTGATGCCATGCATGGTGTTGACTTTCGATTCTCACATGATGGTTTGGTGTGATGAACGTGATGGTATATTGTGAAACAAAAAAGTTGTAGCGTTTGCAAGTTGGCACTCTTGAGAATTGCTTCTGCAATAGTAAAGGATCAAGCAATTATGAACCTACATTCCTATGTGACCGAGGAGTCAGGGGACACTATTCAGTTCTGAAACAACACATTTTTTGTCTAGTTTATCTGATGAATACTGTTAATATTGCAGGGTCCAGTATGTGAAATTTTAGCATCGAATATTGTCCATGTAAGTGTATTAATAGGTAAGTTGGTATTGTTTTGAGATCCACCATCTAGTTATTGATAATCCAATCACGCTAATTTAACTTGTATTGGGTCAAGTATTGACACGAATACCAGACTGGAAAACCTGGCAGAGTTGTGCACAGAAACTTTTCCCTATCATTTCAATTACACTGAAATTTTGGGAAAAGTAGGATTCCCTAACATCAAATGCACTACTGAAGATTTCTTTAATTTTAGTAAAGAGTTTATATGGTTGGTGGAACATTAAGATAGCAAACAAAGATATCCAGTGCCTCCAGTTAGAATTCTGCGTGGAAGATGTTGCCATGGTTGATGATTTAGGAACAAAAACCTTCTACCAACATGTATCAAACAAAACTTTGCTGCTGTCTCTTAATGTTCAATGAAGCTAAAGAACATGAACTAAATTGCAGTCAGAGCTAGAGTGGAAAACGTGGCAGGAAGCCCACCCAAGGCCACAATGGCAGCAGCTTTAAGCAGTGTGAAGTTCTCTTGCAGGTGCTGGCAATTTATTTATATAACTATTAACCAAGGAAATAAGTATATATACCTAAGTGCCTTTCATGTTTTGTTCAACAAGTCTGGGATGTTTTAACATGCTGTGCATTAAACCAATCAATCCCAAAACCCAATACTCAGATTTTAGGTCCTTCTACTTTTGACACCAATGTCCACAATTTGGCAGACAACACGCACAAACATATAATAAGAAATATTTGATGCACACATGAAATCTTGAGATGAGTGCATGTGTAGACAACCATTACAAGCATTGCATGCAGAGACAGATCATAGCAGGTAAACTAACCTTATAACTATTTGTGTGCTACAATTTTATACCTGCTTTCCTCCAACGCAAACCAATTTCAATTGACACAGAAACTCCTAACCATTGCACAACAACATTGTTGAAGAACTATTAATTTCTTTGACTGGACGGTCTGGATTGACTGCTGTCAGAGAAACAAAGAAAAACCAATATGCATATTTAGGCAGGCAAATAATAAAGTAACAATTAACCATACAGCATTAATATTTGTCAAGATTGAGTGTATCAGTGTTTAGTTTGATTGCAACAATAACTAAAGTGCGATAATAAATTCTTCTATCATGGTTTGACTAACAATTCAACATTCCTATATATTAGCAGTAGATGTAAACAAACACCCGCATCCCACACCTTTGGTAAACAAGTTAGTCGCACCATCCATGTAACAGTAACCGGAGCGGAAGTGCAAAATTAGGTATTACCGTGCTTTCCGGCCCTTGGCATCATGCTGTCAGGATGGTTGTGGATGGGGGTGGGCCCAGCCATTATGACGCGGCGGGGGTAAACCAGTGAAACTGTCGGGCCCTGCTGCTGACGACGGATCCTCAGACTGCACTTGTGACTCAGAGTGTATGTTGAGGAGGTGCCGGCCACACCCTTTAGCACAAAAGGGCTAAGTTGTGTGAGCGTATGAGGGTGTGAGGTGCGCCTTGCCGTCGGCCACCCCCCTTTTCTGGGGGATGCGGCCTAGTGTCTGTATCTGTGGTTAGTTGTATGGTTGGGAGATATGTGAATGGTGTTGTTAGTGATGGCTACTTTCAATAAGAACTGACAATGATTGTTAATTATAATTTCTGTAAAGACCAGAAGCGAGAGTGGCATCTAGAAGTTACATTCTGTTTTGTATGACGCCTTGTTGGTAAAATTTGTTTTTGTTTATGTGGTCATCCCATTCATCACACACATTTAATTCTGCAGTCCACTGTGCAGTGCACGCATCTTTAGCTATTTGCTGTAAGAATGTTTGCCGATATCTTGCAACAGTAGCGTGCATAAGTCTACAAACATCGCTGCAAGCTCACACAACTGGCTAAGGTCTAAGTATGCCCGTCTCAGCTTTTGAGGTGCACAACTGATTTGGATCTTGATATTAAGAGATGAAACCCCAAGCAATGTTTCAAACTCTGCGCCCAATTGTGCAATCTGGCCTTGGGCTTCTCTCCGACCTCCTGGCCCTGTCAAGAAGAGTTTGCTTGACCGGTTCTGGAAGATGGTGAAGTGAAACACTATATTCTTAACCAAGTTTTGGAACAAGGGTTACCTTTTAACTATTGCTAGCAGTATAGAAATGATTAGAGTCTAGATAGACTGAACATGAACATTGGACAGAGCATGCAACAGCTGCTTGTAGGTTGTAGGAGTCTGCCAGCTACTATTATTTTGAAAGGCAGGTGCATCTTGAATTCACTTGATAAAATCATTCACACACGTTCTTTGGACTCCTCTGTTATCTAGGCTTGATGGTCTTGGAATTTTTGCATCATTGATGCTAGCATATAGCCTAATTCAGGTGTTTTTATATCCAGAAATCATGCACGGGCTCACTATTTGACGTGATCATGTTGTGTGTCCTTTGATGCCCCCTTGCGATCATGTGTGGCTTTTGGTGCCCCTGTAATGTGATGAATTTTATGGTTTAATATGAAACTGAAAATTTGTTGTTTGTGAAAATTGCCACTATGGGTAATTGCTTCAACAATAGTTAGGAATCAAGCAATAATGAACACATCCTTATCTGACAGAGGAGCCAGGAGTTACCATTCAGTTTCGATTTGACCAAAAAATGGTCTAGTTTATCTGATAGCTAGATATTATTGATAATATTGTAGAGGCCAATTTGTGTATTTTCAGGATTGAATTTAAATATTCTTATAAATAAATTTGTGTTGTGTTGAGATCTGCCATCTGGTGCCAGATATTCCATTCACTGTAATTTTACTCATAGTAGATTAAGAAATGATACAGATACCAAAATGGAAAATTTGGCAGGAAGTAGAGCTAGGATGAAAAACATGCCAGCCAGGAAGTATTTATATACTGATGAATGCTAGGGAACTTGAAATTTATGGATTGGGGCAAAATTTTATCTATCTGGAGAAATCTAGCACCTTGACGACACAAGAAACTGTTCAGGAAGTGGAAACCATTAGGCACCAATTTAAAGAGTTGGGAACACACATAAATTAGAAGAACACAAGGCAGAATGCATTTCAAAAATAACAAAGCTGTTGGTAATTACGACACACCGATTGAAGTGTTCAAGAATGCTCCCCTCAGACTGACTGCAGTGCTTGCTCTCTTCCTTTCAGGCTGCATTAATGTCAAGGAGCTACCAATAGAGGTAATGCATGTAACTGTGATTCCTCTTCTGAAATGTAAAACCAAAGACCCTTCTGATATAAAGAAGTATTGCCCCATTGCTATTGCCACCTCAATTTCCAAGGTTCTTGAGCAGGTTATACTATCAAGATTGCAAACCTTTCTGTCTACCGCAAACAGTCAGTTTGGATTGAAAGAGGGCCATGGAACTGAAATGGAGTTATTCGCATTGACACAAACTGTTGAGTATTACAGATGTAGAAACTTGCCTGGTTTTCTGTGTTTTTAGGATGCAAAGAAAGCTCTTGATCGAGTAAACCATAATACTTTGTTCAGAAAGTTAGTTGAGAGAGGAGCCCCTCTTCATATTGTGCACTTGCTTGTATTTTGGTACAGGGAACAGGATTAGGAATTCTTAGTGCGATACGGTAGTTTGAAATTGTCCACTCATCAGTGTAAAAATGGAATAAGGCAGGGAGGTCAGCTATTGCCACTGTTGTATAACATGTACACTGATGAGTTGAATTACCCTCTAAGAAGAGAAAACCAAGGGTGTCATGTTGCCAACTGTTGTGTTAACAATCTTAGTTATGCAGATGATATGGTCTTGTTAGCACAGACTCTCTCAGCATTGCAAAAGCTTCTTGATAGCTATCTGTAATAATTTTACTGAACCTCATGATATTGTATATAACACGGCAAAAACTGTTTGTATGCCAGTTAGACCGAAGGGTCCTAGTTACTACCTATTGACCGAGCTAAACTTGGCGGTGTTGCACTGGATTCTGTGGATGAATTTCAATATCTAGGACACATCATCACAGCAGATTGCGCTGATGACAAGGATGTTGCAGAGCAAACAAGGCGGCAAAATGCCGTTGGTAACATGCTGATATAAAAATTCTTGTGTGCACCAAGGGAAGCTAAAATCCAGCTCTTCAAATCATATTGTTACCAGATTTATTGTAATGCTCACCTTTGTATCTCACCTTTGCAGCCCCCCACAGCCCCAACAGCCCCGCCAACAGGGCACGCAGGCATGGGAGGCAGTACACCTCAGCGCGCCAGCAATCAAAATGAACAGCACTGTACAAGTACTGCAGCAGGACGCTGGTCGGGATGCGCTCAATAGGTCCAAAGAAAACAAAACAATGAAGACAGTCAACAACTGCACACAACCGCTGACAACACAAACAAAGCAACAACATCACATCAAATTTAGTCTAGCAAATTTAGTCTGCTGGACTCGTATTCCGGCGACGCAGGATCGAATCTTGGCAATGACTGAAGTTTTTCCAATGATGATTTCACTGTCCACATACATTTCTCCCAACGTTATTGTTGGTATATTCTCTCTAACATCTATGAGCACGGTTATTGTGCCTT
>SDVV010011304.1:0-15894 GCA_016164225.1 Gammarus roeselii | reverse complement strand
GCACGAGGAGGGGAGAGAGGACGAGGGATTGGGGGAGGATGGTGAGAGATGAGATAGTGGTATGGACGAGGAGGGGAGAGAGGACGATGGATTGGGGATGATGGTAAGAGATGGGATAACGGTGTGCAGGAGGGGGGAGAGAGGACGAGGGATTGGGGGAGGATGGTGAGAGATGGAACAGGGGGTTGATTGTACGAGCATGTGTAAATGTGAAATAAATAAAATCATTATCATCATTATCATTATCGTTAATAGTGAGATATCGGCGCGACATCACTAATCTGCCAATGGGACGACATCAACGGTAACATATCGGCACGACGTCACAAATACGCTAATGGGTCGACATCAACGGTAACATATCAGCAGGACGTCACTAATTGGTCTCCTCGTGGCCCCTCAGCAATGGCATATCGACAAATGGTCATCAGTCAACAGAGAATCCGTAACACACGAACAAACAAATAGTCAACATAAAGTACGAAAAGCTGAATTTGTTTACGCGCGTGTTATTTACTCTAACAATACAATTTTTACAATAACAGTCTCTGCTAATGTAGTAACAATTATTAAATCAGTAGTGAAGAACATTTACCTCACCACTATGGCCTAGTAGCTTTGTCTCGGACTCCGAAACTCAGTGACCTGGGTTCAAATCCAGCTAGATACGAAACTTCTGCCTAGTAAACACATGGAAGGTAAATACCTCCGTCGATGATAATCAAGTTCCAGCACTTGTTAATAGGCCTGCCTCAGTTACTCCGTAAGTGAACAATCACATAAGCAAGTCATGCCACAGGAAGACAATATTTTTGTTAACTGTGAACGTCAATTTGATGATTATCAGCACCGTCAGCACCAATACGACGTTGAGACAGCTAAATCGACCTTGTGTCGATATCAACTTTTTGTCGAACCGAAACTTTACCTACGTTGTTTGTATTCCGAATCGTTGCTGTACCAGCATCTGAATGACACCGAGCCGCTATCTAAAATAGATCTCACCACCACTCATGCGATGCCAGGAAGTGTTGACAGTCGTCGTTTTGTCATCTTATAGACATGAAACAGGCGTTACCCCGTCAGGGGCTGCAGAGTATGCAGGCTCCGTTTCCTCGACGGACCGCAAATTATTCATTGCGTTCAATCTGCCAATACATTCAGCATTGGTCGACATTGGCTACTGTTAACTAGACAGGGGCGTTTCGGCACTGTTTGTTATGACCTTTGAAAAGCTGTTATGGAACTGCTCCCCCTTTTGTCAATATAGTATCCGAGTTGTAGTCATGACGAAACGATAATCACTACAAAGAACATACGGGGAACAAATATACCGGTACAAAAAATACCCATAATATCTGCCAGGAACCAAGGTCAGAAACCCTAGACTGAACGAGAAGAGGGTGACGGATGAGATAGTGGTACGTTCGGGTGTTGTGAAATATTAAGGATTTTTCGTCACACTTCAGGAAAAGCTTTCAAGCAGATAATTGTACTCGTTCTTCTGATACGCGGGAGTTTTTCACGCATGTCCAATATAGAATTAGTAGAAACATTAGCGATTTTGATGGTTGTTGAGAAGGAATTGGCGTTTGTAAGGCGGTACAACAGTAAATCATCTATTGAATTGAAAACGAGAGGGAACACTGCTATAGCTCTTAATATAAATAAATAAATCACACTATTAGCATTGACCTCTGAGCCCTCGTGTTGGATCGTATTCAAAGCCCTAGAGCAGGTGACACATCGAAACAAAAGTATTTTTGATACAATACGAGAGATATTGATATCCTTATTAATATCTGCTTCTGGTCGGGAATAAAAATGGGCTCCCATCTTTCCACTTTGTTCATCAATGTATTTGTTTTGTAATGCCGATGAATTTCAAAAAATGTACAATACAAGAAATCTCATAACAGTACTTTCAACTCGGCTTAGAATCGGAGTTCAGTGGATACCAATTTAAACGTTTATTTTCCAATTATTCATGCCTCTATCTACTCTAGATTAGAACCAGTCATAGTCATATAATACTTGCACGAAAATCAATAGAATCGTTCGCTGTATGTTTGCCCGGTTCCGTCTTCTACAAGTCGTCCATTGTTAATTAAACTTGTTGTTGCCCGAAGACAACTACAAACTTGATAACGAGTCTTGGTTCACCTCGACGGACTTTTTCGACCTCTCAGGTTTCCTTTCGACGTTAAATTACACGGCAAAAATAAACAGATTCCCCCAAGTAGACGGGATTAATTGGATCGATCTCCAGAACTAAAACATAATGAACAAAAAGGATGATAATTAACAAGGAGGGTATTTTACGAGCAACCATTTGTAGCGTCGAGTGTTTTGTGAAGACGGGCTCGTGGCAGAGCTCGTTAGAAGGATGTGAGAATGAAAGGATTTATTATTTCTTCAAGTATAGTGAAAGGTGAACAAATAACAAAAATGACGGAATACACAGATGATACGTATCAAGTCTTCGTCAGGGCGACCTGTTCTGAAAACAACATTTGTTACTTAGATATAACTAATTTTAACTTATGTCTAAGGGAAGTGAATAAATTTACCTCAACATTCCACCAATCGATGGTAATTGTTGGAGGACATTCTATATTCTCCATCGTTCAATATATCAAGACAGACCATTGATTTCAATAAAAAACGGGTAAAGTCTGCAGTCGTTTACTTAATCGTGACAATTTTTATTTTGAAATTTATATAGTAACAGTGACAGGTTACGTTTGCAAAGGAAGAAAAAAAACGTTTCAGTGAGTCATCAAGATGGATCATATAATTGAACAGATTTCTGCATGAACGAGATGGCAGTAAATGTGTGCGTATGAACAGGAAAAGAATTGAGAAGAAATATAATAAATATGACACACTGACGAACAACAAATACCTGACATGGTTAATTGCAAAGGGGAAACTAATATCAATTTCATAATTCTGCACGTACAAGTTCGAGACGGTTTCATTTTAGTTTACGTCTGAAGGTATAACCACGCTGCTACTCGTCTTTATATCAATTGAAATAGAATTTCAAGTTTTAGCAGAGCCGTATTCTAAAAATAGTTGAGATTGTGTTGACAGGTTATGGTGAATTTGCAAATAAGTATTGCTACAAAGATTGTACATAGGGTTATTTCTAAAGAAAAAAATTGCTATCAATGCAGGTTAAATGAGTCAAAGCTTTGTAAACAGGCGCATATTATACTCCCACACAGTGAGATGATATGTTGATAAAAAAAGAGGGTGAGTGTTGTCACGTATGTGAGCACCGGAGAGCATTCAATTGACACCATTTTGACTACGATTGATTGGTCTTATTTTTGTTTTGTGGATTGAAGCATTATCATTTGAGCAAGGCTGTAGTTCAAAGTTATTTCTCAGAAGTTATTAGGCAGTTTAGAAATCTGTAATGGATAGCACACAATTTGGATAAATTCAAAGCAATAAAAGAGACTTGATCTTCTTTCCTGTTAGGTCACTAGTCCCTATTACACCGGGGAACATTGTTTTGGCTACATATGCAGTTGGTTGACTTTTCGATTCAAACTCTGGGATGTAAATGGGTTACTTCTTCCTGGAATTTATCATGACTCCGTGTTGTCGACATTTCGCTTCTATTCATTCGTTGTGACAAAGTTTGATATGTGGAATAACTGATTATTCATACTGAAAAAAAGTATCAATTAGACTTTTTTACGGTCGAACAAACTGTAGTACCATCTGCGAGAAGGACAAAGGACAATCAGTCGTTTATATTTACAATATCAATATTGTAGTAAGGAAATTCAAACGTCTAAGGATCGACCCTTGTGGTACTCCTGTATTTAGCGTACCGGCATATCATCCAACTTTGGTCACTGAAATTAACTCCAAACTGCAAAAAACTTTCTACCAAGATGTCATAGTTTCCTCAATCAAAACTTCGCTGAGCTTCATAAAAATTGCAACAGCAACTTTACCTCCATCGAGCCCATCAATTACATCTCCAGTTCTTTTTAATAAAGCATGCTCTGTATTCTTAAAAGTCTCGAAGGCATATTGATTTTGGCTAAGTTGGTTATTAGTTACAAAGTGAGTACATTGCATTGAATAAAATACTTTTACAAAAACTTAAGACAGGCAGGACTGATTTAGGACGATAATTGTCATGTCAGTTTTGCATTTGAGTGCATCGATAAATATACATGCTGGAGTGACTTATTAATAAGTTGTGTCAAGGGAGCTACTCTAAGCCTGGTTGTGATGTTATTCCAGGTGTGTCGCTACTAGATTTTGTATAATTTATGATTGTTTTTATCTCGTTCTGGTCGGTAGGGTAAAAGAATGACAGATCACGAATTGCATTTTCTAAATAACATTCAAAATGAAATGATGGGGCAATAATAGATTCACCTCGAGTGCCAGAAATGCTATGTAATATTTATTGAAGACATTTGACCACGTTTGTTGGCCAGTGATGATCTCATCATCGATAGTAAGTGAATCCGAATTACTCTGGTTATTTGTTCCCTGTTTACCAGACTTTTTGTTATTTCCGTGCGAGGTAACTATCAGATTTTGAAGATAATTTTCACGAGCAATAGTCTCTGTTTAGTAAATGAATTTTTATAATGATTGTATTATTCTTTATGGATGAGGGGAAACCTCTTGAATCTTAGATTCAATCTGACTATTTTATTTGGGGGACAAAAAAAAGTTGTCATTCAGGTATTTTCTGCTTCTGTTCTTATGTTATAAGTGGGAAAAGCACGTCTAACAATTAGTACACTATGAAACTCCGAAAAAACATAACTTCAGCACATCCCTAAAAAATTTGATCTTGTGGTGGCTATTTGGCTTCTGAATTCAACTTGTGAAGGAAAATAGAAGAATGGACAGTGACATCTGAAATGATCCAAGCAGCACGAGTTGTACAATTAACATAGTAGTAAAAAAGATTATTCATATGAGTTGCTGATCCTGCACTTGTGAGAATTGGTTTAGTAATTGATGGGTACAAAGCATGCAGAAGAAAATTATTACAATATCCAGCAACTTAATTCAAAATGTGACATTGAAGCAGATTAACTTTGAAATCTTTCATAATATACACCTCATTTGAGCTGCATCAATGACACAGAGAATTTCATTCGGCTCGGAAGAAAACTATTCAATCGATACTTCAGAAGCCTTACGGTAAACCATTCGTATTGTTTAATTTTGTCAGCACAATAATTCTCAACAAAAAATATTATAATTCCTGGCTTGATAACAACGAGTTTGAGTTTGATATTTTATTATTACGACTCATGAATAAATTTTACTGAAGTATTTTATTAGTATTACCCTTATCACTGATGTATTTGAAACCCGTGAGGCATTTTGATTGAGACCCGTTAAGTTATATGAATCCCTTAGTTGTTTCGTTAGTTTTGACCCCAGCAGAGTTCAAGCTTGCAATACTTATTGGTTTACCGATAAAAACAAATAGCAAAGAATTGAAATATCGATGGAGCTCGACTCCATGGATTACTTGACGGTCCGGAATATTCCATTCAATTCCAAATTCAGGTCAAAAGCTTCGAGGAAATTACTGAAATTAGATACAGCTTTGTGCATATCACGATGAGAGAATTCATTTATTTTTCTCTATTTATAAACGTAAGGTGTTAATATATTAGTACCGGAGAATATTTGCTTGTTTATCTATATATTGTGATTCATTTTTGTTGAAGTCCGGTTCTAGCATGATAAAAACAAGATATTAAAGGACACACAACAAATTCTAACATTTACAGATACACGAGTGAGAATGTTGGCACAAGAGTCGAGAGAGGGCAAAAAAATCAGTGACTTAGAGCTTCTTAACCAATTGAATATGACTTATGATCATCATAAAAATCCTTGCAAATACTAAGATGAGACACATTGTTGATGCAGGGCACAGAGTTGGTTACAAGATGGCCTCGACATGCTGATGTGTATCGGGCATGCTGGCACGCTGACTACGTCTTGGTCCCTTCTCTGAGAGAGCTGCGTTAGGTTCAGAGAGAAGGGCTCGCTCGAATTGGCCCGCTGCTGGAACCAAAGGCCTCTCTACTTGCTGCTGTCACTGGGCCTGCAGCTGTTGCTGCTGATGTTACTGGTGCTGCAGCTGTTGCCCTTCTACCCTCTCCTCCGAACGCAGCTGGTTGCTGGTGATCCATTTATTCTGACTTTGTCTGCTGCTGTTAAACAATGGTATTGTTAGGACGATTGTTTCACAAATTGCGGTTCTTAATTGTTTACACTGTTACTCCATTATGTGTTGTTGTCATTAATGTGATGCTGCGATGCCATGACAACACCGGTCTTGGGAAATCATGCATTGCGAGTTAGAGTTCACCACGCGGCCTCAAATGGTCTGCGACCGCATGAAGAGGCAGCTTGCTATATTAATTAACCCTAATGGTTGGAGAGCAGCAGCAAGAGTGGGTGACATCTTTTTGAAGTTTCAATAACCTTATCACCTTCAATTTATTTGAGGAGTCACCTAGTCTTTGGACGTACATTTTTCAAAATACTTCAATAGAAGGGCTGTAAAGCAGAGTCGACCACTTAAATAAGCCGTTTAATGGTATTCCTACTTGAACAAGAATGCAGTAATGCCACTATGATTCGTAATTATTCAATTATTACTAAAAGTTTAATTAATGGGATGCAGCTGACATGAGTAGGCAATTAGTTTCACGCACAACATTAAAACCTGTCTGAATTTATTGTCATTATTGAAGAGGACGATAGCATGACGCTCTGTTGATGAAATGAAAGTTGACCCTACATATGTAGACTACACCCCATTAAATAAAAAAGAAGACCAGTGACTTATTACACAGAATGCATGGTTTGGTGACGCGAATTGTCTGCTCAACTCTGATTCTTGTGCAAACGTAATAGAGCTGTTAGGGTTCTGAAAACAATTTCAATTTGGTTTGTTATGTGAACTTCTGCATACATGATGTGTTTTAAAATAAGTCTATTGAATATTTTTTACTTTAGATTTTGACTTCTTATAGATGAATGTACAGAAGAATAAGTTAAAATAATATATCCTTCAGGTTTAGCTGATGGGTTGTTGTTCGTCATTCCATTATAAGTAGCTATTAGTGTCCAGAATATGCTTTTAGTGAGGGAATATATATATAGGGATGATTAGAGTTACTTTCAGTCTAGGGAGTTTGCGCCCCATATCTTCACGGACGGCCCGAGTCAGGCAGGCAACTAAGGGGTGACTCATTCTGACGGATGGACAAACAGATTTTGGATTATTCATAACGTATATCAATTGGTTATATTTATTATTAGGTTTTTATATGTATATAGGTATTATAAATATAACGTTGACTCACTACCTTTGGTTTTCGCATTTTAATGCTGGGCATACTGTATGCAATTTCGTTGCATGTCATGTTGCCTATATGCATTTTAATGCTGGTCCTCTGAATGTTTAGGGGTATTGATGCAACAGTTTCGCTTCGAGAATCTATCTACCCTATAACGCATTATCCAGGTTTGAACCAGATATATCGGTGTTCCATTGACGCGGTGTTCCAATAGCGAGAGTAACTGGACGATAAGGATTTATTGTTAAATATTATATTGTGTTATGTATACTTATTAATGATCGGTTGATTTATGATGAATTTGTAGTGTTTTATTGGAATTTTAAATAGTTATCTCATCCAGTTATAGGATTTTTAGGGTATTTTAGGTTTGCATCGTCCATGTAGTACACTATTTCAGGCCTAATTGGTCGGTTATTGCATCATCCTTCTTATTTTATTATATCTTGACCGTTTTAGTATATGTTTTTGAGTTTTGTATGTTCTCTGTACAGTTTCATTATTTAATTCAATCTATTAGTTATTTATACAATATCCGAATATTAGGATATATTACAATTGTATCTGCAATGTTGAATATTTCATGTATAATTTAGTTTCTTGTTGTTTAATTTTTAGAGTTTGATAAATATTTTTACATCCTGGTACAATGTTCGACGCGGATATTATATATAGAAGATTCGATGTGTTACAAACTCGGTCTTTTGTTACCTTATTGTATGTTTATTATAGGACCATACTTCAATGTTTAGGAATTAGAGGAGTCCCATAGACCAAAGCTTGTTGTGTTTATGTTTATTTTTTATAAGTAGACCGAATTTACTATGATGGATACCATTAGTGTATTACAATTTTTAATGTGAATTAGAGCAGAAAAGAGAATCACGTAGTTATTTTATTATCGATGTATGTTTAGGAGATTTAAGTCCGTACAGCATCTTTGTGGAATTTCGTCATTGAACCCTAGCAAGTGTGTAGTGTAACGTTTCATAAGATAATTTACTGATTGAGGGGTGGTTTACACTCTTTGGTTGTCATTTGGAGTTCGTTCATGTTCAACGTGAATTTTGTGAGTTCTTGTGGACGTCAATCTTAAGTTCCATGGGTTTGTCAGAGAGGTTATGCGACAAGCTGCTCATCGTTGTAGTAATTTAATTGGGTCGTCAGTGAACAGATGTCTAGATTGTTATGGCAACACTTTTTGAGTCTCATGTCAGCCCCATTCTTAACCACAAATACCGTGTACAGATCTTGGTTATGTCCGGCTGTGACTTTGTTCGACGTTGTTCAGAGATGATGGACTAAACAGATGCATGGTACGTCTGAGGTTTTGTATCATGACCGGGTGTTGCCTCTAAATTTGTTATATGTCAGTGGTCATTTGCTGAGAATCGACCTAGTAAAACATTGTAGAAATCGTTGTTATGACACAGTGGGCTTTGATTTTTTCTCCCACTAAAGGCATAGCATCAGTTAGGTCTAGGAATTGTTATTATTAATTGTTATGCATGAACTCAGAGATAAATGTCAGATATTTTCGGTATGGCTGTTATGTTAGTATATGATTTTTTCATGAACCAGGTCACCTTAGGAGTTAAAGTGCAGGATTATTTCTATTTATTACAAGATCAGTGATGTTCATCGGCATCATGTATTGATTGACCGTACACCTTCCATATTGGTGTAGGATTTATCCTCTGGGGTACGATAGGCTACGCCGTATTTCATAGTTTATCAATGTCGGTTAGGGGAGCAAAAAATCTTATTTAGCTATTTTTTATAGTTGTTGTATGTTTCGGTTGGTTATCATAGGAATATAAATGTATTAGGTATAAATTCGCCTAATTTCATAGAATGTTGGGTATGAAATACACTTAATTGGATGTAATGATCCAAAATATTGATATGTTTTACCTCTCGACATTGGATTTGGGCCCGGTTCCATGTCGTCTTGGAAAACTGATCTACCGGATTTGTGTCGATTGTTAGTGTTAAAATTCTTCAATAATTTAATGTACGCCTCAATTATGTTATCCGCTCGCATGTCTTTACTAGATTCTTATTCCCGCATGTCATACTTATATAAATGTTTGTAATCTGTTTGCAGTTTATACACTAAGAAGTTATTGATTAATTCAGGCTTTGTTATGAGATTGCATTCTAATTCAGAATATCTGACTTTTTTGAGCGTTCACCATTTCCATTCTAGCATTTTGAACTATAGGTTTGTAATGTAGAGGAGCCGTAAACCTATCCCATCCTAGATAATTTAACCAAGGGATATATTTTTTCCCCCGGTTTTATACTTATGTCGTGTATTTTTTCTTTGATTTAAGCTCTATTCATAACAAATCTATCCACTTGACTCTGTAGTTTTATCATTCTTTAGCAGATTGTGTGCCTACGTATACATATTTTTTTTACTTTACTTGTTACATGTCCTGTATTATCGACTCGTTTCAAGTAATGTTACGTGATTCCTTGTTAGTAGACTGTAGAATTCATAACGTTTATGTAAGCTTTTCGCATATGTCAGTGATTGATATGGGTGTTAAAGAGTTAGAAAGTTTTATGCTTGGCTTTACTGTTAGAATCAGATTTTTTTGTGGTGTTGGATGTGTTCCGGCTACCATTTTCGTCTATCATAACGAATATTGAATAAATCCACTCTAACATATCTACCACAGATCGGTGATGTAAGGTCCGCAGTCAACAAGATATAGGATATAAACCATGTCCAAGGTACATAATTAGAGAGATATATATCAGTGAACGACAACATAGATCAAATATCGATGAATGCAAGAACGGTTACCATACACTGCCAAATACATTAATACCAAGGCAACCTAACCAATCCGTCATCCTAACCAATAGTTATGTATTTTTATTCAAGTTTGATGCGTATGTATGATATTTATATGTACGAAGCCCTCCACTTGGGTTGTATATTCAACATATCAAAATCAGTTTGAATACATTTATCCAATTTGATCCAACAAATATCCTTTTGCAGATGTTTACATTCCAGAATTGGCATCGATATATCTATTACATGTTTGGATGAGACTCAGCAGGTAGGATCCAAGAGAAATAAAGCACTTCAATTTGAGACACTTTTTTTAATGTGGAACAGTTTCACACAATATTTGGTTCAAAGATCTAGTCATCCTAACCAACTTAACCAATAATTATATATTTTCATTCAAGTTTGATGGTTATGTATAATATTTAGCTATTATTTTGTGCGATAAACATAACAAATCTCTCCACACGGCTCTATTTTACGTAGCTTTTTAATGTCCCATACCAGGTATACACATATACTTTTTAATGCATATACAGTGGCGTCAGCGTCACAGTGTCGGCACATGTGTCGACCCAATGCATAAATTCAGGGTCGTTAGCCTCAAAGTGTCGGCACATGTGTCGACATATTGCATATATACAGGGTCGTTAGTGTCAGAGTGTCGACACATGTGTCGACACGATGCATATATACAGAGTCGTTAGCCTCACTGTGTCGGCACATGTGTCGACAAAATGCATATATACAGGGTCGTTACTCGCACTGTGTCGGCACATGTGTCGACAAAGTGCATATATAAAGGGTCGTTAGCCTCACTGTGTCGACAGATGTGTCGACACCATTTAGGCATTTAAACACATTTTGTGCAATAAGGGTTACCATACACTGCCAGATACATCAATACCTAGGCAACCTAACCTAACCTAACCAACTGAACCAAGAATTATGTGTCATCATTCGAGATTTTTCCTGCATACGTATGATACTTTTTCATTGATTTATGATATATTCATATCAGATCCCTCCACATGGCTCTACATTTTGATCTATCATTTGCAGTTTTGATAAAAACTTTCAATTTTGATCAAGCAAATTTTATCCATTTCCATATGCTAATTACATCCATTTTTTTTATTGGTAAACCTTTTTTCATATGGTTCTTGATTTTTACATGTTGTTCATACACATCAAAACCTAACCTAACCTTATGTACGGTATTCAGTCATTGAAATATACATATGAAGCCCTCCAGACGACTCTAGATATCACTTTATAAAACGTGTTATTTATTTCGTTGTCACTCTCAACGCATATTAGTTAGCAGAGAGGACCCATTTTTAACTTAGATTTTTTGATTGTTACAGGTAATTCATATTATTTTTGATTTGACACAATTCTACATCACTTTAACATGTTATTTACATCCATCAAAACCTAGCCTAACCTTATGTACGGTATTCAGTCATTGGAATATACATATGAAGCCCTCCAGACGACTCTAGATATTACTTCAACATACATGTTATTTATTTCATTGTCACTCTCGACCCATATTAGATAGCAGAGAGACCCCATTTTCAAACTTGGATGGATTGAATGCTACAGGTAATTCAAATTTGTACCCAGTTTCATACAAAGGGACACATGGTCTCACACTATGTTTTTTTCTTATTTTACTTCATTATCTCCACTTGGCTCTACAACTTTTGACGACTTGCATATCTGATTTATCTCTTCTCTCATGAAGTTTTCATATTCATGACGATGACTTCGTTACAGGAGCTGATCGGACTCTGATTTATATCCTACCAATCTGTAACACGTCTGGATCATTTACCTCAAGATAGATTTCTGGCATCATTTCACGTCAGGAAACATATTTTTTGACTGACACGGTCTTTGCAATTTATAACTTAACCTTTGAGTTTAGGATATTATAAACACTTCATTGAAGATTTACACAGTTTTATTAGTATTTATTGGCATAATTTGCAGACCTTGCTAGCAAACATCAATGACATCTACCTATTTATTTTTATTTGAAACAGCATGGTTCGTACATCCAACCGAACCCATCATCATTATATTTCAGTTTACTCTCAAAATCATTCATATACTAAATCACATCTTTGATGTGAATATCGAAGGCTGTTCCGTTCCCTAGAGTCCATAAATGCATTGCTTCTTCCTCATGAACCTTAATTATTCGAAACTTCTCCAATTTAAAGTCATTCTGAGCTTCATCATTGATAAATTTTGCATACGATCCAGATTTTCTTTTGTTCATAGGAATAATTTATTTTCCACTACCTCAGCTTTATTACAGTCATGATGATGATTTTCCTCTTGGATCATATCAATTACCCAAAGCCGACTTCATTTTTCCTGAATCCATATATGAATGATAGCTCCAACTCTTTTGACTCATGTTTTATCCATTCTGAGATAACTAATATCTTCAACAATAGTCAATATTTGTTCGATCCGACTCATATCATCTTCGAACATTTCTTCTTCCAACACCTTTAAACAAATTTTTTATTAATAAATATTCATTTTTGTTTATTCTTTGATGAAACGTGTGCCTCCGCTTGATCTCAACGTAACACTGACTCCATTCACGGTACGCAGCTGGTAATTATAAGTACATAACATGTTGTTTTTCGCCAAACATTAGGCCTTACATTGCTCGCCTAGGTCATCAACTGTGTACCTATGTATGTGTTTAGGGATGTGTACGTATGTGAATGTGTATGTTCAACCGTATGTGCGTGTTAAATAAGTTAAAAAAAAATATTTAAACAAAAAAATTCAATAAAATTTCACATTTTTCGGGAGATGACACCATACTTAAATAGCCAAGTTATCACTCCAATAGACCGACTTGACTCTGTCATCCCTTGAAAATGTGAAAGTGTATTGAAATTTTGAATTTTGTTTTTTTGTCTTCAATTTTTTTTGCTATAGTGGATCTGGTGAATGCTCGAAAAGTCAGATATTCTGAATTGGAATGCAATCTCATTACAAAGCCTGAATTAGTCAACAGTTTCTAAGTGTATAAACTGCAAACAAATCACAAACATTAATAGGAGTGAGACATACGGGAATAAGCATCTAGTAAAGACATGCGAGCGGATAACATAATTGAGATGTACATTAAATGATTGAAGAATTTTAACATTAATACTATACACAAATCCAGTAGATTAGTTCTCCAAGTCAACAGGGAACCGGACCAAAACCCAAGGTCGAGAGCTAAAACATATCAATATTTTGGATCATTACATCTAATTAAGCGTATATATACCAAACATTCTATGAAATTAGGCGAATTCATACCTAATACATGTATATTCCTATGATATCCAATCGAAACATACAACAGCAACTATACAAAATAGCTAAATAAGATTCACTACTCTACCCTAACCGACATTGATTAACTATGATATATGGCGTATCTTGTCGTATCCCAGAGGATAAATCCCACACCAAAATGGAAGGTGTACGGTCAATCAATACATGATATACATCACCGATCTGACAATAATTATAAATAATCCTGCACTTCAACTCCTAAGGTGATCTGGTTCATGAAAAAATCATATACTAACATAACAGCAATACCGAAAATATCTAACATTTAACACTGAGTTCATGCATAACAAATAACAATATATCGGTATCCGTTCAAGTCTATAACAAATTCTTAGACATAACTGATGCTATGCCTCTAGTATGAGAAAAAATCAAATCCCACTGTGTCGTAACAACGAATTCAACAATGTTTTACTAGGTCGCTTCTCAGCAACCTACCACTGATATATAACAAATTTAGAGGCAACACCCGGATTTGAAACAATACCTCAGACGTACCATGCATCTGTTTAGTCCCTCATCTCTGAACAACGTCGAGCAAAGGCACATCCTGGACACAAACAAGAATCTATTCGCAGGTATAGTAGTTAGGAATGGGGCTGACATGAGACTCAATGAGTGTGGCCTTAAAAATCCGGTTATCTGTTCACTGACGACCTAAGTAAATTACTACAACGATGAGCAACTTATCGCATAACCACTATAACAAACCCATGGAACTTAAGATTGACGTCCACAAGAACTTACAAAATTCACGTTGAACATGGACGAACTCCAAATGATAACCAAAGAGTGTAAACCACCTCTATACCAGGACCCCTCCATCAGTAAATCGTTTCATAAAACTTTACACTATACACTTGTTAAGGTTCAATGACGAAATTCCACAACGATGCAGTACGGACTTACACCTCTTACACATATATCAATAGTAAAATAATTGCGTAATTCTCTAATCTGCAATAATTCACATTAAAAATTGAATTACACTAAGGGTATCCATCATAATAAATTCGGTCTACTTATAAAAAATAAACATAAACACAACAAGCTTTTGCCTAGGGGACTCCTCTTACTTCCTAAACATTGAAGTATGGTCCTACAAAAATATCAATGAGGTAACAAAAGACCGAGTTTGTAACACATCGGATCTTCTATATGTATAATATCTACGTCAAACATTGTACCAGGATGTAAAAATATATATAAAACCCTAAAGAATAAACAACATGTAACAAAATTATACCTGAAGTAATATTCAACATTACAGATACAAACATAATGTAACCCAATATTCCGATATTGTATAAATAACCATTAGATTTAAATGAAGATGGAAACTGTACAAACACAAAACTCAAGGACACATACTAAAACGGTCATGATGTAAAAAAATAAGAAGAATGATGCAATAACCGACCAATTATGCCTGAAATAGTGTGCTACATGGACGATGCAAACCTAAAATAACCAAAAAAAATCCTATAACTGTGTGAGAAAACGATTCAAAACTCCAAAGAAAAACTACAAATTCAACATAAATCAACCAATCATTTCTGAGTATACATAACACAATATAATATCTTACAATAAATCAACATCGTTCAGGTACTCTCGTTTTTGGAACACGCCATCAATGGAATACCGATATATTTGGTTAAAACCTGAATAATGCGTTATGGGGAAGATAGATTCTCGTAACGAAGCTGTTGCATCAACCCAAAATACAAACATAAACTCGCCAACTACCTATAGATATTAAATACATATGAAATATACGGCTGGAAAAATACGCAGAATATTGCCTAAATTCAATATCAGGCTGGTGTCAAGCGTCCAACTGGTAAGAACACCACCAAAAAAACTTCGAATGAGACAATTATACCCCATCTAGATAAGAAATCAAACATATATGTACAGAAAAATATATGAATTATAATCCAGACATAAATATAGACCGAAACATTACTCAAAACAGATAAATAATGACAAATCAGTCATGGAAAAAAAATCAAATAACAGATAAGAGCAAAGTTACCTAATTTGCCAGACCGCAACCAACGGTTTTACCGTTTAAACTGTATGTAAATTATTAGGTAACTGTTAGATTTAATATCAATAAAAATTATCTTATCAATGTACGTTAGCAATACCCCTAAACATTCAGAGGTCCAGCATTTAAATGCATATATGCAACATGATATGCAACGAAATTGCAGTACAGTAGGCCCAGCATTGAAATGCGAATGCCAAAGGTAGTGTGTAAACGTTCTATTTATAGAACTTATTAACATATGAAAGCCGAATAATATATATACATATATACATATA
>SDVV010011303.1:0-15894 GCA_016164225.1 Gammarus roeselii | reverse complement strand
GAGCCAACAGCTTTTCGAGAGAGGCAGAGTCATGCGATGACCCCTGAGCCAACAGCTTTTCGAGAGAGGCAGAGTCATGCGATGACCCCTGAGCCAACAGCTTTTCGAGAGAGGCAGAGTCATGCGATGACCCCTGAGCCAACCGCTTTTCGAGAGAGGCAGAGTCATGCGATGACCCCTGAGCCAACAGCTTTTCGAGAGAGGCAGTCATGCGATGACCCCTGAGCCAACAGCTTTTCGAGAGAGGCAGAGTCATGCGATGACCCCCCTGAGCCAACAGCTTTTCGAGAGAGGCAGAGTCATGCGATGACCCCTGAGCCAACAGCTTTTCGAGAGAGGCAGAGTCATGCGATGACCCCCCTGAGCCAACAGCTTTTCGAGAGAGGCAGAGACATGCGATGACCCCCCTGAGCCAACAGCTTTTCGAGATAGGCAGAGTCATGCGATGACCCCTGAGTCAACAGCTTTTCGAGAGAGGCAGAGTCATGCGATGACCCCCCTGAGCCAACAGCTTTTCGAGAGAGGCAGAGTCATGCGATGACCCCCCTGAGCCAACAGCTTTTCGAGAGAGGCAGAGTCATGCGATGACGCCTCACATGAGCACTCACCACCATCAAGAGGAATGACGGATGGGCCGTTGAATCCATGCGAGACGCCCTGCGCCGCCGAGACATACCAGCTGAGAGTGGCCCCGCTTTCCCCATTGGTCCACAGGCAGGTGTCACGTTTCTCGAAAGCACAGTTAGCGGGGCTCTCCTCACAGCCGTCGCTGGCGAGAGTGACGTCATCTACTGCCACGTAACAGTCGTCAGACGAGGGAACACGGCCGCGGAACAGCACCTGGCAGGATAAGGGACACAAAAAGGAACGGATATTGAAGAGACACGTAACTCTCCAATGTACATTGGGAAATGTCTCAAGAACTGTTAAATAAAATCGTGTTATGTTTTAACTATTTATTAACTGAACAGCTGCAGATGAAATATTATTGTCATTGCCTTTCGAGGGTTGAAATTTAAAGAAAGGGGAATACATAATAAATTTCCGTAATCACAATGCTTTATATCGCATTTTTGAAACATGTTTGTACACGGCACTCTTAGTTCATGTGATTATTAACCAATTTCTTCATAATTTTAGGATTTAAGGATTTAAACAACTTTATTAATTAGAGCTGATAAGTAAATGAAATAGATGTAAGCAAAGTTAGGTTGCATTTCAAGTCAATAATGCAGGTTTATATGCTGTCAAGAAAACCGAAGCAGATCTCAGACGACCAATATAAACGACCAATATAGATGTAAGCAAAGCTATGTTGCATTTCAAGTCGGTAATGTAGGTTTATATGCTGTCAGGAAATCCGAAGTAGATCTCAGACGACTAATATACAAAGTATTTGACGGGTAAAGATTTTTAAGTTGAACATATAAAAATATTGGTATTGGAACAACTGTTAACTAAAACCAAACGTTGTTCTCTTTAGCATCACATGTTAATAACGTGTTTGTTCATGTCCGCTTACCGTGACGTTCTTGGATTCACTCTTCTTTACAGTAACTTGGTAGGCTCTCCACCCCGTGGTGTGGTACAGCGTGATGGCGTCAGTCAGGCTGGTGCCGTCAGTGTCGGCTGCCCACACTGGACCACAAAAACAAAAGTCGTCGTGAATGTTCCATGCTCGTGGAAGTGACACATCACTAACAAAATTGGTCTTATGCAGCTCACACATGAAAAATACATGTATTTCCCTATTGCTTGAGTCATGTATTTCACTTCACACTAACAGGATTCCTGTGGAAGATTTGCTGCTCTGGCATGACCGCTGCTCGATGAGCCTGCATGGATCAGCAAGATAAGGCAGGACACGTTGCTTTGAGCGACATCATCATACATCATAATAAGATTGTGAAAATTCAAAAAAAGTTAAAGCTCCATAATTGATAGGTTGAAGCATTAATGTTAGGTTTAATAATAGAATACCCAGTTCAATCAGTTTCTGTTTGCGGATGATACGGCACTTGTGGCAAATTAGTACAAGTTATTTAGGATGGTGTTGGAACATGGAAGAATGAGCGAGACTACGAAAGATGAGTGTTGACGTGAAAGTAAAGTCACCAGTTGTTCGAGGAATGACAATGCGAGCGGAATCAATGTATGCCTAAATTGTGAGTTGTTGGAGGAAGTTCAGTGCTTAAAGTACCGGGGCTTCATGTGGAGGAGATTGCATCAAGAACCTGGGCTTCATGTGGAGGAGATTGCATCAAATACCTGGGCTTCATGTGGAGGAGATTGCATCAAGTGCCTGGGCTTCATGTGGAGGAGATTGCTTCAAGTACCTGGGCTCCATGTGGAGGAGATTGCTTCAAGTACCTGGGCTTCATGTGGAGGAGATTGCTTCAAGTACCTCGGCTTCATGAGGAGGAGATTGCATCAAGTACCTGGGCTTCATGTGTAGGAAATTGCATCAAGTTCCTGGGCTTCATGTGAAGGAGATTGCTTCCAGTACCTGAGATTCATGTGGAGGAGATTGCTTCAAGTACCTGGGCTTCATGTGTAGAAGATTGCTTCAAGAACCTGCGCATCATGTGGAAGAGATTGCATCAAGTACCTGGGCTTCATGTGGAGGAGATTGCATCAAGTACCTGGGCTTCATGTGGAGGAGATTGCATCAAGTACCTGGGCTTCATGAGGAGGAGATTGCATCAAGTACCTAGGCTTCATGTGGAAGAAATTGCTTCATGTACCTGGGTTTCATGTGGAGGAAATTGCTTCAAGTACCGTGGCTTCATGTGGAGGAGATTGGAAAAAATGGAAACAGAGTTAAGAGTGAAATGAGAGGTTTAAGTGTTGGGTGCAATGAAGGGTGCATCAGGTGCAGGACCATGGGTTTGGTAGCAGTATGAAGAGGTAGATGTTACAACTCTGTTGTCCGGGGCTAAGACGTTCGGGTAGAGAGAGGAGGAGAGAAGAAGGTTGAACGTTTTTGAGATGAAGCGTTTAGGGGTGGCCGGTACGACGCAGATGAGTGGGATCAGAATTCATACAGGGATGATGGACCAGTTGGCGGACAAAGTATATTCACGTGTTCTGAGGTGGTTCGAACACATCACGAGGATAGATGAAGGGAGATTGGTAGTAAGGGTAATGAAAGCAAGCGGGGGTGAGTGATCGTAGACTTGAAGGAAGAACACCTAGAGGTTAGATGGATGACGTGAAACAGGCTTTGGGGAGGAGAGACATCAGTGTGGAGGGAGCAAAGGAGTATGCAATGGATGGTTGTGAGTTTAGAATGATCATGAATGGGTGAATTTTGAGGAGTGCCTGATGCAAGTTCCCGCCCAGTCGCTCTTGGCGGTCCCGTTGAGAAACAGAATGGATGTGAGAGGGGAGGGCCCAATAACTATGACGCGGTAGGGGTACAACAGACAAAGCTGTCGGGCCCTGCCGCTGACACTGATCTCTGGCCTCCCTCATGAACCAAAGTCTGTGTTGCGGGTTTCTGGTCTAACCAATTAGCGTTAGAGAGCAAAGTTTTGGTATGTGTGAGAATGCATGTGAGGAGTGTAAGGTGCATAGCGCCATCGGCCACCTAGCTTTAATGGAAATGACAGCTTGCGTCTGTATCGGTTTAATCTCACTTTTATGTGCATGAGTCGAGGTTGAGAGTTGCTATATGACTCAATAGGCGGAGCAGGCACTTAAGTCAGTTGCTTTAAACGGATGATACGATACTGGTGACAGATTCAGTGCTGTTGTGTAGACTAGTGTCGGAGTTTGGTAGAGTGTGTGAGAGGAGGAAGTAAAGTAATGAGATGTTCGAGGAATGACGATACGAGCGGAATCAGTGGCTGATGAAATGGTGAGTTATTGAGGGAAGTCCAGTGTTTCAAGTCCCTGGCCTCTGATGTGGAGAAGATTGAACTAGTGTTAAACTGAGGTGAAATCTAGAGTGAGTGGAGAATGATTGTAAATGGAAGAGTTTGAATGCGGCCCTCATGAGCTTTCCCACCTTTTGCGTATCGTTAAGGAACGGGATGGACGCGGGCGGGAGAAGGCCCGGCAATTATGACGCAGCAGGGATAAGCCAGTGAAAACTGTCGGGTTTGGCTGCAGACATTGATATCGGCTCTCACTCCTGACCCGAAGTGCGAGCTACGGAGTCCTGGCGGGACCCCTTAGCGCCAGGGGGCTCTATTTTGGTATGTGTGTGAGTATATGAGAGTGTGAGATGTATCTTGCCGTCGGTGACCTGCCTTCAGAAGAATTCGGCATTGCATCTGTATCTTTGTGTATGTCAGAGGAAACAAGCAGCTACCTTGCAGGCTGGCGGCATCCGTGGAGCAGACGACCCTGTATCGGAAGGTGAGGCAGGCATCGTATTCAGGCCTTTGGGGAGGAAGCTGGACAGTGCAATCCAGTGCTCCTGTGTTGTTGCCGGCCAGCATGAATGCTTGACCTGCTCACGGAAAGGAGAGTAATTATCTTACTGATCGAGAAGTCTATGAACATAGATCACCGCGAATATTTTATTGGAAAAAAATGGGAGATACTGTAATTAGGTCGAAAGTTCAATACATAGAACCAATTAGGTTTTGGGGTTTGGAAGAGGAGTGCACGAATCAAAAATAAATATATAGGTAACCTTGCGAAACAGAAAAACCTTTGTCAAAGACAATGGCAAAAAATTTGTCAAGAAGAAGATGAGTTGGTCGAATCGACACCACGTGCTACGTGACCTATTTCATGAGACAAAATGTGAATAAAATACAGAATTATAAAAGTTTTTGGGGGGGACATGCTTACGAAATTTGCCTTTACTAAGTTAAATATAGTGCACTACATCAACTCTCATAAGCCAGCCCTGTTGAAATATTCAGTGCTCCCTTATGTTTGAGATAGATGGGAAGACTGAGCCTTGAACACTGTGGAGAACAGATCAATATGTTCTATTATCGTACCAAAAGGAGTGCCAGTGGTGTGGTCCTCATCCTCCATGAACTGAGGCTTCCAGAGGCCCTCACAGGAGTCCTGTGTGAAGCCACACGACCCCGACTCGAAGGAGCAGCTGACATCAACCACGAGGCTGTCTGCTTCATCTGGTACGAGAAGAGTATGTCAAACAGACGTCTAACAGGCGAGCTTCTTGGCTGATGTGCTATACACAGTATTTTTAGATACATACATACAATATTAGATTATTTAGTATGCCAAGTACATACAAAAAGCAATTGTTAAGATGTATGAGCTCGAGTGACCTGTTAAGGATTGGATTATTATTGAGCTAGTGTTACCACCTGCTAGTTGATAACATAATTAAATTAAAAAAATGGCCATCGGTCAGGTAAAAAATATATTCTCATAAAACGCATTTTGTGCGAGGAATTGACAGCGCTCTAGATGCGAACTAAAGTTAGGAAGTAATTCCAGTGACCTGCAATAGTGATCTTTAAGGTAATTTTTATTGCAAATTTCCAACGTTGGCAAATAATTTCCGACGTTTGCATTATGCTCCAATAAGTAGCTACGAAACATTTGAAATTAAATGCAGTCGAACAACTTTTTTTTTTCTCATTTGCTGTTATCGTGGTTCAATCCCGGAGACCGACGATGACCTGTCGATGACTAGCCGCAGCACTGACTGCTGGTTAGACGTGCGGTGTCGGAAGGACATTACTCCAGTGCACCAGAAAGCCATGGCACTCTAATCCAATCCCGTTGTCCTGGTTTATTTACATTCCAAATACTCCCCTTAATATGCGCAATAATTCGTGTATTTGCTTCTTCCTGACGAGCGAAAGACAGTCAACGTCCTTCCCTATGTTATTGCAAGTACCTCCCCATAGGACCACTCACCACTGATAGAGTTGGGATTGGGAGGCTACCAGGACTGGAAATTACACCGGAATACTGACATCAAGAAGGAGGGCAGACGTATTAAGCAATGGCAGCTTTCATGTGCTTAACAAAAACGTCGTGCATTTTGATCATTTTCCCGATCAAAAACGTGAAATTGCGTAGTGGTGTTAGCAACTTAATATTAATCGGTTACAGAGGGTTATGAATGGGAAAGCCATCTATCAGAAAACAAATAGTGCACAATCAATCTCATTTCGCCTCCATCATACCATTTTGTTCCCACAATTCAATAAAAAGGCGGCGATCTGACAGTGTCAGTATCTGACATTTCTGGTTCGGAGACCTGACATTTCTGACAGTGTTGGATTACAGCGATAATTGAAATAAGTAAGATTGCGAACGGATCAGAACACGCGGAACAGGAGCAAACGCAAAGCGGCCACATTATCGGCCTCTCTTCCTATTCTGGTACCATGCGATACTATTTCAGAGGTGGAGTAGTTGACCTATTATACTTTACATAAAAAAATACTGCAATTATCCGGAATGAGGGGCTGACACAAGAGATTCAGAGGTCAACAATTTCCTGCAAACCAACCGTTGCAGTCTCCTTCCACAATGTCAATGCTGTCGAGACCAACATAGGATAAGATGAGACCATTGGAGCTCCCTTCGAAGGACAGGCTGTAATTGCCTTCTGCGTGGATGACGACTTTCCCTAGCAGCCATTCTTCACTCTGCAGGTTGAATTGAGTGATCAGTAAGGCTGTGAATGACATGCTTAAAAGTTTCTGAATTTTAAAAGAGTAGAAATTAGAAATAAATTACGAGTAATGATGAGTGTAAATAAAGACATTTTCCTGTAGCGAACGTAATGAGCTTAAATTTGTCTCTGTGTTCTGTAACTGATTCTATGTTACGAAAAACTTGACGTAGTTTTAACAGGAACTCATTTTATTTATAAAATATTGTTCGGGAGATCACATTGCAATATCATGATATTGACGAACGCAAATACTAGCAGCATAATAATAAAGAATATTCTCAACAACATCAATGTTAGCCACCGCGATCATTTCGTGCTGTTCTATAACAACTGTTCTATGACAAAATACAACATCCCTCAATTTAACGCAATAGCATAGATTATCATCAGCTGTTCTTGAGCTGCATACAAACTCGGTTTACTGATATTAAATATGACATTCGCCCAAACGAACGACTTTCGAGTCGAGAAGCCTACATATTTACTGAACAGGGGAACGTAGCGTTGTGCCCACCGCATTTAAAGAAGTTTGAACGATCTCTTCTTGTAGAGTGACGTCATCATTTTGTTAATAAAGATGTCACATTTGCCCATCGTATCTCAACAAATTCCCTTAACTTTCACAAAAATTTGAAAGTAAGTTCTAAGTTATCGAAGTAAGTGCTCACCTGATAGCCCTGTCGTCGCCATATTGCCAGTTTATTGGATCCTTCATGGAGTATCAGCTCCAGGGTATTCACATCCACACCGTTCATGTAGTACTCGAACTTCACGCAGGACAACTGGCAATGGAGAATAAGAATATAAGATATCAAAGTGCGACGTCACGCAGCAGCTGCCGGATGTCGCTGTACTGAAGACTAGGACACAAGTACCCGACGTGATGACCCAACGGCCTCCAACCGGTTTCAACACTAGATACAAAACAAATACAGGAGCCCATCAAAACATCACCGCAGGTCCTAGCAAAAAAGTTCCGTTCCTATCGTCAGTCCAGCATGAGTTAGAGGCACTAGTTGCCGCTCCGCTCGTACAACCCGAGTAACAGAAAACGAAAGTCTTGGCATGGACACAAGGCCTAATAGTAGAAGGAGATTAAGTCAAGAAAATCAAGTTAATGTGACTAACGGTACTCTCAAATGTTACTATGTGAACGCTAGAAGTCTCCGAGATAAAATCGAGGAATTAGGTATCCTTGCAATGAATGAATGTATCGACATAATAGCAATCACAGAATCGTGGATGAAATTGATCACCAGGCATTATTCAAGCGAATTTACTCTCCCCGGTTACTCACTAATTCACAAAGATAGACAAGGCCGAGAGAGCGGAGGCGTGTGGTTTCTCGTGAAAAACACTCTGCAAATATTAGAAGTCACTATTCCTAACAGCAGACACGAAATAGTATCAATCCAAGTAGTAGGTAAACATATAAAATGTCAAATCACCTTCGTCTATCGACCCCAAAAAGCAAGGTTGCCGATGACCTCGACCTTCACAACACCCGCTTCGATGTCGTCATAGCACAACACAGTATAGTGCTTGGAGACTTCAATATCCCCGACATTGATTGGGAAACTAACAAATGCACTGCCACTGGCCATCGTCTGTTTTGCAGACGATAAGTTCATGACCCAAATGGTGAAGACCCCTACAAGAGGTAGCAATATTCTTGATCTTCTATTTTGTGCAAGCAACTCTCATGTCACGAACGTTGAAGTGGGCGAACCACTCAGAACCAGCGACCACATCTCTGTGAGGTTTTTGATAGATATCGAGTTAAAAATGTCAACAAACTGCTAAAAAGTCCCCAACTTTAGATAAGCCAATTTTGAAGGCTTAAGAGAGTCAATGTCGTCAGCATATTTAACCCTCGGACAAGACGTAAATTAATTGCTTAACAATTTTTTTACTGCACTTAAAAATATCGAATATGAGCATATCCCGAGCAAAAACAGGCGAACAGCAGCCAACCAGCCTAAGTACTGGAAAGGAGAATTGCAGCGACTTCAGTCACGAAAGAAAGCAAAGCCCTCAATGAAACAGAAGCATCCACATGACGAGGGTCCAGAAAAGTAAGAAAAAGGATTATGAAAATGAAATTGCCACCAATGCCAAAATAAATCCGAAACAATTTTTTAGTTATATTTCGAGTAACACAAATCAAAATCTGTAATTGGTCCTCTCGAGAACGATGAAGGTGAACTAGATACGGACGACACCAAAATGAGCGTCCTCCTTAATGAATATTTTGTTCTGTTTTTACGTCAGAGAATCAGGATAATCCTTATCCTGAGGATATCATTGCGGAAAGACGAATTGAAGCGCTCAGCACAGTGAACTTTTTACCGCCAAAGGTATTAAATATATAGATAAACTGAAAGTCACAAAATCTCCAGGTCCAGACCAAGTTCATCCCAAAATTCTGAAAGGGACAAGAAACGAAATCACCGAACATTTATCAAACATTTTCACCCAATCTCTCACAAATGGAACCTGCCCCTCTAAATGGAAAGAAGCCAATGTTACCCCAATTATTAAAAAAAGGGACAAAAAGAGTCCCGGCAATTACCGTCCAATTAGTCTCACCTCAGTCTTTGGCAAATTGATGGAAAGTTTGATAACAGATAAAATTACAGAATTCTTAGAACCATACAAACTGATTGGCGACTCTCAGTATGGCTTTAGACACAACCGTTCCTGTCTTATGAACCTGCTACTTTTTTCAAGAATATAATGGCAATCCAACTCACAAAATCTCCAATCGATATCATTTATCTTGACTTTCAAAAGGCATTCGATAAAGTCCCCCCCAAGCGCCTAGTAGTAAATTGCACAGCATCGGTATTCGAGGCGAGCTTAACAACTGGACAAAATGCTGGCTTACGAACAGACGGCAGCGAGTTGTACTTAACGGAGCTTCCTCCCCTTGGGGTAATGTCACAAGCGGCGTGCCTCAAGGATCCGTGTTAGGTCCAGTTCTTTTCACAATATCCATTAACGATCTCGATAGAAACGTACTCTCAAACATTAGCAAGATTGCAGACTACACTACGATAGGAAGAAGAGTGCAAACTGAACTACAGTGTCATCAGATCCAACTAGACTTGAACATAATTGTTGATTGGTCAGAAAAGTGGCAAATGAAATTTAATGTAGACAAATATAAAGTTATGCACATAGGTCATCATAACCTCAAACACGAATATTCAATGTCCGGAAAGAAACTTTTTCCTGTCACCGAAGAGAGAGATTTGGAAGTCATCCTTAGTAACGACTTAAGAAGTAGCAAGCACTGTAACGATGCCGCCAAGAAAGGCAAGAAAATTCTAGGTATGATATCCCGCACTATCTCGTACAAATATAAAGACAGTATGGTCAAATTATACAATACAATTGTTAGACCGCATCTCGAGTATTCCGTTCCATTTTGGTTTCCGTATCTCAGAAAAGACGTTATTATATTAGAGAAGGTTCAACGCAGAGCTACCAAACTCATCCCTTTGCTACGGAATAAATCGTATGAAGACAAGCTTCGTGAACTCAATCTTTATTCGCTAGAGAAACGACGAGTCAGAGGCGACATGATTGAAGTGTGGAAGATTATAAAGGGTAAGGAAAACGTCGACCGAGCGAGCCTTTTCACTCTAGATACGAACGGAGTGACTAGGAACAATGGATACAAAATAGTTGGGAAACGTTTCTCACTTGACATCACGCGCAATATCTTCACGTATAGAGTTGTCGAAGAATGAAACAAACTTCCAGCGAAGGTTGTAAACATCAATACAATCGAGACGTTCAAGTCTCGGCTCGATAAGTTCTACATAAATTGTCGACAAACAGCTGAGCCGTTCCCTTGCTTGATGTTATAAAAACAGAAATGGCATGTGAAGCTCTCTCAGACGTTCTACTTTAGAACTTGCTATCTTGCTATCAAAAAGCAGCCTAGTTTGGGCCAATAGGCCTGTCGTTATCTTCTTACACTTGTAAACACTTGTAAACAAGTAAGATACAAGAAGTCTTGTTTTTGATCAAATTGGTTGTCCAGTAAAACATTCGATCCGCAACAGGAGTGATTTAAAAAAATTGAATTTCTAGTAGAAAATGTGTAGTAGCTTCATTTTTATTCAGCTCTGTTTAATGAGTATCCTATTACTAAATTTTGGCCACTAGCATTCAACTCAATAGCCTAGTCGTGGCCCCGTGTACTGGGTTTCAGGAGCAGTTTAGGAAAAGCTATAGTGAGCGGCTATGTGCATTGCTCAACTCAGACTTTCACTGAATCGATACGGTACACACCCAGCTTTTTATCTTATGGAATAAAAATATTTCCCGTAGACAAAAAGGCTGTAATGTGATTCGTTAGGGTTCTCACCTTTTAAAAAAAAATCATATTTTCAACCAGACAAGCAAACAATAGGGGGGCATCAGTTGGCGTTTGAATCAACTCCACTTTCATCTATTGAATGAACATTTTTAGTAGAACTTCGCCGAGTGTAGCAACACTAGGAACTCTCTGGATGACGTCAGGGCTGCGGCACCATATAGCTACTTTTGGGATGACGTCAAAGATCCTGGACAAACTGCAGCGGAGAGCACAGAAGAGCTTCGTATTCTAGATTGAGTGAATATCAACATGGGGCATATCGTGTAACAGCTGCCCCAGGGATTAAGGAAGCAGCAGCAATTTGTATTGCTGGCACATCTAGAACTCACCTATTGCCACCAGCGTACTACCTAGCTACTCATACAGAAACAGGATTTATTTACTAGAAGATTCGCTTAGGTAGGTAATATTTGAATGAATTCATTAACAAAAATTGAATGGAACAGTTACTTTAATTGATCTTATTGTTTTATTGCAAAGAGAAGCTCTTTGATCTTGTATCTTGCAAACGAGACCTAAATAGAATGTGTTTCTATGCTAGTGCCTGTGAACTGTAGAAAAGAGGATGTGAAGTTACTGGAGTACTTACGAGACTCCAGCTCATGTGAAACAATAAACGGATTATGTAGTACCTAATTGCTGCTTACGTTTTGGTATGTGTGTGAGTGTGTGAGAGGAGTGTGAGGCGCATCTTGCCGTCGTCCACCCCATGTTAGGGGGATTCAGCCTTGCGCCTCACGCTGTATAACGCCTGCCTCCCTGCTAGTGAACCCAAGACGTGTGCTGATAAACACAATGATATTCCAAACTAGGAGCGTTAGTGGTTCTGGTGAACATTAAACGGGACCACAAATCGTACGGTCTGTACTGACCCCAGTGCCGTTGAAGGTCGGACTGGTCAACGAAGCTGTTCCCTTCTTGCCGATGACAAGCGTTCGCAGTCCAAGCCAATATGCGTGCTCTGTACAGAAGAAAAGGGACGCTGTAGTAGAGGTATTAATCTCGGATTAGAATGTCCTGGCTCATTCATTGTATAGACGTTACCTTGCTCGCAAAGTTGAACCACATATCCTAAGAAGCATTCAACAAAGGGCATTGAAATGTAATCCCGCAAGTTGAAAAAAATTTAAATGACTTGGGGGATCCCGCCATCAAGTTAGAACGAAATAAATACAAAAAAAGGGAAGGGGGAGGCTTCAAACAGCTGAGCTAGTTTTGCGGGGAATCATGTGCACGTGGGATCAGAGTTTCAAAATTACTACAGGTTGAATTGATTCATATTTGAATTAGTTGCTACAAAGTACAGCGATAATCTGACGAAATTCTTACTTATATTACCTTCGTGTTTTAAATGAATAGCACCTTCATGTCTGCCGGTATCGGAGATGACCTAGGTTTAAAGCAGAGCTAGAATATCTTCTAAAACTCCCTACACTTCCACCTACCGGTACTAGGAATGGGCTCGATGCCATAACGGAATAGTTCGTTATTGGACAGATGCCACCCCAACTCTTCGTCCCTGCTTAGTTTCCAGGCACACGTATCATTGCCATCGAAGTTGCATCCTGATGGCGGTATCGCTGTGCACCAGGCAAAATAGAGACGGTTATTAACAACAACATTAAAGTGGAGAGGCAGAAGAGTTTGAATCGAGCCAATCTGTCGAGACCTATGCGCAATGTATAATCCAGCAATTTTGCAACTGCCACCTTCCGCAGTAACACGTTCAATAATTACCAAGCTGTGTTGTAGTCAATGAGCTTTGAAAAGCATGTTGCCGCTTGAAAACCCATAGTTAATTGCAACAAATTTTGGATACAGACATACATTTTTAGAGCAGACATTTACCAGTGGCACTCGCACTGTGACCACTTGCGGGTGGCAGGAGGCAGCAACAGCGGTAGGGGTGAAAGTAACTGTGACCACTTACGAGAGTCAGGAACAGCGGTAGTGGCGAGAGTATCTGTGATCACTCACGGGAGCCAGTAACAGCGGTGGTAAATTCTGTGGTGACATCAGTAGGAGAAGGGCGAGCTGAAGAGGGCAACAGTTCACAGGGCGGGTCCGTCCTCACGAAGGTGACATCGTCCAGAGCCACGAGCCCCGCAGTGTGTCCGGTTTCCCAATCGCCTGGCAGGCGTGTACCAAGCACCAGCACCTGCACGGAGGCAAACATTCAAGTTTCTGCCATGAAGGCCTGGATTCTAGTTTCTGACATGAACGTGTTATCTTCTAAGAAATTCTTGACTTTATCTTGGTTTTAACGTTGGATCGAAGAAGGATGCAATAAATTGTATATGCGATCATATACGTTTTCTGAATCTTTAAGCGATGGACAAGGGGTATGCTTTACGTCACCAGTAACTTGCTCTTTACGTGATTCATTTTCCGTTGGGGATATAGTTTGTACCACGCCCTATCAGATGCAGCATAGATTGTTGATCACGTGAGTTGCTCTTTTACCTGGCTGGTCATCGTGGAGTTGTAGAAGAGAGGCAATTGTCCTTCCAGCCAAGTTGTCTCTTCGAAGTTTTCCGGTAGCTCCCATACCACCGTGGTCGCGTGAGTAGCTCCTGAGAAGGAAGGTCCCGGCACCAGCAAGATGCGTAGAGAAGCAGGTGCCCGAAAACCTTTCTTATACCTAGAGCGGAAGAAAAGTGATACTTGTCTCACCACAGACGCAAGACCGTATCCTCAAAGGAGGGTGGCCGACGAGACGTCGTTCCACACACTCCGCTCAGGTCCTTACACACATAATTCATCCTGGCCCTTTTGCGCTAAAGGGTCCGGCCGGGAAGCCGTATACATACTTCGGATTAGGAGTGAGGTCGGAGATCAGTGTCAGCAGCAGGGTTAGACAGTTTTCATTGGTTTACCACTGCTGCATCATAGTCGCCGGACTCTCACCACCCACGTCCACCAAATCTTTTTTAGACGTCAGGGCCACGTCAGGGCCCTGACGCCTAAGCACGTCAGGGCCGTGAAAGCACATAAGGGCCGCGTCAAACTTGAAATCAATAATATTAAAGTATTGTTATGAAACATATCACATTTACATAATTTCTCTCATACAGTCTTAACAAAGGAGCTAGCCACTTCCAGTGACTTGCATCAGGTTATTCGATTGCAAATAGTCTTGAAATATCAGCTAGCATGGTACTTTGAAAAAATCGAATGACAGTTACATTTTAGAAGACCTTTACGGGTAAGCAAACGCTCTACGTCCACTGAAGCTAGCCAGTTAGAAATTAAAAGTAGTCGCATGTTCTCACCAGAATTTGAAGCACGTCTGGGGGTAACTGGTGAAGGGTGATAGCAGGCCAGCCTCCGTACCCGGGGTCACGTCTGACGGGGCGACGAACATGACATGCGTGTGGGTGGGCGGCCCTTGCTCGCCTGGGTGGAGTGGGTAGAACACCCACTCCAGATTCTCTGTGTTCATCCACCCACACCAATCGTTCTCGAAATTACAGTCCCCTGATGGTAGGGAAATCAAACTAAATTTTGCAAGACATTCTTGCCTCTGGGCAGAAAGGATGACATTTTTACACCAGTCAATCATTCCTTAATTTTTATAGGAAAGGTTCATAATTTTACTAAACAGGACAATAGTTATTGAGCTATCTTTCAAAAAGATCGAAGCGCAAGGGAGAGGATATAAAAGATTCAATCGCGAGAAAGCCACGAAACTCACTTGGCAATCTTCTAAGAAGAATTTCAACACTTTTAAACAGAGCACAGGTCACACACCTTAATCCCTCACCGTTCCTGTTGTTGCTGATTAGTTCCGATTTAGATGCCTTAACGGATCCATTACCTGCAGTGCCAGCAAGACTCCCTGGCCGTCCTTGTTAATCGTCTGCTTTAGAACAGCGTCATCAATCACACACAGCAATGGAACTCGCAGACCACAGCAATGAAACGGAACAGGAGACTGCATCGCTAGCAGGACACTGGAGTGCCATCATCGTCCTCAGGACATCGATAGATCACTTGCCGTGCACACAGGATACCGAACTCTACCACTCACCTTGCATAGAATACAAGTAACTAGTAATAAACTCGCATAAAACACGTTCACCCAACGAACACCCATCTTGCATCAAGCCATTCGTTAACAGTCACCCTCTTGCAAAGGAAACTCATCAAAACCACCATCCTTTTAATTGGAACTCATTGCCATTTATTGCCTTGCAGAAAGCACTGATGACTCGGGCAAGTCATTCATACGACCCGTACCTTTAACAGGACACTGGTCAGTAGTTTCTTCAAGAAGAACATCGTCAATCATGGCCCAGCCTGTCCGTGTCCTCCCAGGGAATGCCTCAAACAAGAGAGCGTCGTCCTTCTCGCTGGGGAGCACAAGACCAGCGCCTTGATGCCAGACTCCGGGAGGGCCTCCAACTAAGGGGACAAGTGACGCTATAGGTGCATTCGGAATGACGTTAAAACGCATGGACAAGCTTCAGCTGGGTGTAAAGCATTGCTTTCTAGGCAAGATACAGCGACAATAAATGTGAAACACATCAGACACCAGCTTGAAATGAGTGCAGAGAAGCAGCAGCAGCAGCCGACAGGAATGATGCTAATAAATGTGAAACACATCAGACACCAGCTTGAAATGAGTGCAGAGAAGCAGCAGCAGCAGCTGACTGGAATGATGCTAATAAATGTGAAACACATCAGACACCAGCTTGAAATGAGTGCAGAGAAGCAGCAGCAGCAGCCGACAGGAATGATGCTAATAAATGTGAAACACATCAGACACCAGCTTGAAATGAGTGCAGAGAAGCAGCAGCAGCAGCTGACTGGAATGATGCTAATAAATGTGAAACACATCAGACACCAGCTTGAAATGAGTGCAGAGAAGCAGCAGCAGCAG
>SDVV010011302.1:0-15894 GCA_016164225.1 Gammarus roeselii | reverse complement strand
ATTTCCAGTGTTGCGGCACACGCTTGATCTGGCATATTTCCAGTGTTGCGGCACACGCTTGATCTGGCATATTTCCAGTGTTGCGGCACACGCTTGATCTGGCATATTTCCTGAGTTGCGGCACACGCTTGATCTGGCATATTTCCTGGGTTGCGGCACACGCTTGATCTGGCATATTTCCTGAGTTGCGACACACGCTTGATCTGGCATATTTCCTGAGTTGCGGCACACACTTGATCTGGCATATTTCCAGTGTTGCAGAACACGCTTGATCTAGCATATTTCCAGTGTTGCGGCACACGCTTGATCTGGCATATTTCCTGAGTTGCAGAACACGCTTGATCTGGCATATTTCCTGAGTTGCAGAACACGCTTGATCTGGCATATTTCCTGAGTTGCAGAACACGCTTGATCTGGCATATTTCCAGTGTTGCAGAACACGCTTGATCTGGCATATTTCCTGAGTTGAAGAACACGCTTGATCTGGCATATTCCCAGTGTTGCAGAACACGCATGATCTGGCATATTTCCAGTGTTGCAGAACACGCTTGATCTGACATATTTCCAGTGGTGCAGAACACGCTTGACCTCGCATATTTCCAGGGTCATTTGCATGAATAACCGAGATGCCCGAAACGTGAAACTGTTAGCATCTTTTGGCCGCCAGTCAGTTTTGGCACTTTGATGTAACACATTCTGTTCATCCTCGCCCAGGTTCTCATTGTCACTTCCATTACATTTATCGTTGACATCGACCGAGTAACCTCCCAGAATTTTCCATACGTTCATGACCACGAGTTTATCATAACGTCTTTGGATTAGCTATCTTAGTCATGTTTGAGGTAAAGAGTTGGGAACTGCTCAAAGTTTTCAAGATCTTTCTGTTCATGTTGGAGCCAGAGAGGTGAGCAATAGTCCATAACTGGTTGGATTAGAAGTTTTCGAAGAGTCAACGCTATCCTATCGTTTTTAGATAGAGAAGTTTTCAAGGCTCAGGAAAAGTCTTCTGCCACAAGCGTCGACTTTTGCCATTTGTTCATCGAATGAAGATTGTTTTGCATGCGTGCGCCTACATCACGCAGGCTTTATTCTTCATCAATTGCTGCGTTAGTGTTTGAATATGAAGATATGCTTTTAGCTGTACTCAATGGGTCAAATTTGGATTCGTTGAATTGCAAGTGTTTTCGTCAGCCAACATAGAGATTACTTTAAGATCAGCTTGAACTTTCGTCACATGTCTCGCCTCCTCCACTAAACCTAGAAATCTAGTATTGTATGCAAAGCAGGAGACCGATGAATGTGGACAGTTTTGAACCGATATCAACCATCGCCAAGAAGAAAATCAGAGGGCCAAGAACAGTGCTTTGGGGAACCCCACAAGTGCTTCCACTAGTGCAAAGGTTTCTCAGTTTTCTACCCCCACTTTGTGCTCTGGCTTTAAGAAAAGCAGCGGGTCAAGCACAGTGCCTTGTGGAACCCCGCTAAGTGCTTTTACTAGCGCAGAGGTTTCTCAATTTTCTGCCCTACTTTGTGTTCTGGCTTCAAAAATAGCAGATATGCTATATCAAAGACCTTGGCAAGACCTTGGCTAACTCTAGATGCATCAGATCCAACATCCACGATTGATCCATCACACAATGCATTATTTTTTTAATTATAGTGCTCTAGTAGTTGGGGCAACGTGATCCTCTTGCTTCTGAAACCATGTTGATTGAATTAGAGGAGCCATTCATAATTTTAAAAAGGGAACATTCTTCGAATATTTTGACAACGTGAGATGACAAAGAAGTTGGTCTGTAATTTGATAGGCTTGTGAGGCTACCCACTTTTAGCAGAGGAAAGATGACTGCATGTTTCATAGTTTGAGGAATATCAGAGGCGTCCAAAGACTATTGCTACAACACTTGAAGTAGTGTTGACTCTACCTACTTGCAGGTCAATGCTAGGTCAATGAGTATTTTCCAATCAATATTAGGCAATGTTTGGTAAAGGAATAAAGGAAGCAGAAAAAAGCTGACGATAGAAAAACATACAATATGGAATTGCGAATAAGCCTCGGGAAAGCTAACGGGATCCAACAGAGGGGTGACCCAGCAGAAGGAGATTACGCGAGGAGGGTAGGCCCAGGGACATAGAGCGAGAGAGAAAAGGGAGAGGCGGCGCAGTAGATAAAAGGGGAGAAGGGGGCGCAACCGAGACGAGCAAAACTAGAAGATGAGAGAGCAGATAAAAAACAGTAATACGAAATATTTACCCCAACTAAAGCAGGTAACTTAGATCGCAGAGGACCATTCTACAAGCTGATTACGATTATGCTAGTTTTACAGATACGAGTGCTGCTACTTGATGACAAAAACAAGCAGAGTCGTGACAATTTACAAAAAAACATCATCGCAATCGCCCTACTTCGATGCGCTCTGCTTCAGGCCAGCCAGCGCCTGTTGTGAACCAATGTGAACACTTTGCAAACTGCTTGATGGTGCAACGGGCGGACTTGAATACGCTCCCAGAGAGGCTGGGACGCTGGTCCCTTAGACAGGGACAGCGATGCAAGAGAGGAGAGAGATGAGACGGTTCTCCAGGGAGCTTAAGATGGTGATCCCAAAGAGCTTGGGACGATGGTCTTGGAGAGGTGAGGAGGGCAGCCCCAAAGATGTTTAGGCAGTGGTGCCTGAGGTGGAGTCTGCGGTCCCAGAGAGGTGGGTTGGCGGTAGGTTGGGAGGGTAGTCCAAGAGGGTCAGAACCCTTACAACAGAATAGCTCCAGGGGCCATCAGAACCCTCCTCACCAAGAGGTGGGGGTCGTCAGCAGAGGAGGGTAGACCAACGGCGAGAGATGGACTTCAATACATTTTGCACGAGTTGGATAGTGTGGCAAATGACTCCTGTATTTACTTTCACTTGTTAAGAGTTGTGCGTAGATTACATCGATAGTTGGACTAGTGTAGTAAATTACTACTGTCTTTACTGTAGCTTATTAAGAGTTATAAATATTACATCACTAGTTGGGCTAGTGTAGCGAACCACACGGTTTCAATCGTAATTTATTACGAGATGTAGCTGCGTATATAACGTTTTACTAGTTGGACTAGTGTAGCGAACCGCAAGATTTTTTTTCGTAGGTTATAACGAGTTGTAGCTACGTAGTTGGGCACATCAACTCGAGTAGCTTTTAACGACTTTACAGCACACGATGAACAATCATAAATACTTCGACTTCCCATAAACGGTAAAAAAAATAGAACGTTATAGTTCAGGAACAGTTGCTAGGATTTTTAGACAGTTTCACGAGTATCTTTTAGGATCAAACCACAACGAATATACTAATGTTGCACGTTAGAGTTCCTTCAATAGATGGGTACAAAAATGTGCGAGGCAGCAACCGTAAAGATGTTTGAAAGACAGCACTAGTATGATGGAAGCAGCAACAGCTTGATGATCTACACGAGGAACGACACCGAGTGAGCCCAAGCACACGGCCAACAGAGGCCACCTTTACCTTTGTGTGGGCCGAACAAAGAAGGGAAATGGCAGCAATTGAAGACCTTCAGCTACAGCCAGGTGAAAACGGACCCGCGGCACATTGTTTCCACCTTCATCAGGGCCAACGGTGTCTGAGGTGTCTTACTGTGCGTAGCAACTGCACCCATGACGCGACCGTGTCTAGGGTGTCTTACTGTGCGTAGCAACTGCACCCATGACGCGACCGTGTCTGGGGTGTCTTACTGTGCATAGCAACTGCACCTATGACGCGATCGTGTCTGGGGTGTCATACTGTGCGTAGCAACTGCACCCATGACGCGACCGTGCCTGGGGTGTGTCTTAATGTGCGTAGCAACTGCACCCATGACGCGACCGTGTCTGGGGTGTCTTACTGTGCGCAGCAACTGCACCCATGACAGTACCTGCAGCAAATAAGCTAGGAACGAGCGGGACAATCAATCCTAGTAATTCTTCAAAATTGCATGACTAACAGCCTATCCACGTCGTGGTGTGGCCTTCATACTACCTCGACTTGACAATCTGCATGGTGAGTGTAGCGAAAGTAACATCGTGTCAGCCCACAGAGTAGCCATCGACTACCCACGTTGACAGCAAGTACTCACTCGGCCAAGCGGGAAGGCCAATTATTGACGGTAGAGCCGCTTCCAAGTAACGAGGAGCAAACGGAAGAGGATGCAGCACACCAACCGAAATTCTGGGGCTCGGGAAATGCCACTGAAGAGCCGACAAAAGGAGGCTACAGTACAAAGAGAAAGACAATGGATGTAATGGTAATTGCTTGGAGAACATCCTGGGGTATTAAAAATTCTCACCGAGTTTCACCGTTCAAACAGATGCGAATATAATAGGAATAGCAAGATGTGACACATCCCTGGTAAGTACACCTTCAATAATCCAGGAAAAGCAATCATAGAGGGAGGGTCTCACTCAAATACGATTGGATACCGTCAAGGGTGAAGAGTCCAAGCCTTGTACCTTGAAGATTACCTATTTGTTCGGGGTGGGAAGTCCTACCAAGCATTTCTACCACGCACCTCACTTGCAACTGACGACTTGCATAAATAGCTACTTAAGATTGAAAGAAGATCCAATGACTACACGATCATTAGCACTTGAAAGATATTGGGAAGTTTTGCAGTAACCAATAGCCAGCTAATTGAGATATCAGTTGTATGGAGTAACTAAATACACGAGGTCACGAACTCGAGGCGCTCCTTTAGAGATTAACCAAAATGGAGGCAACTAAGCCATACTATTAAGAATTTATATGGATAAATCCAAGAGAAGCCAAGGCGACGCAAGCTTCTCGCACTGCTGGAAATGCCACGCCCTATTATACAACTAAAACAGGGTCCTTAAGACCTCATCAGCGGGTGTATTGAGTTCAACTAAAACAGGGTCCTTAAGGCCTCATCAGCGGGTGTATTGAGTTCAACTAAAACAGGGTCCTTAAGGCCTCATCAGCGGGTATATTGAGTTCAACTAAAACAGGGTCCTTAAGGCTTCATCGGCGGGTGTATTGAGTTCAACTAAAACAGGGTCCTTAAGGCCTCATCAGCGGGTGTATTGAGTTCAACTAAAACAGGGTCCTTAAGGCCTCATCAGCGGTTGTATTGAGTTCAACTAAAACAGGGTCCTTAAGGCCTCATCGGCGGGTGTATTGAGTTCAACTAAAACAGGGTCCTTAAGGCCTCATCAGCGGGTGTATTGAGTAAAGAGATAATCGTCACGTTCACCGAACTACTTTGCAGTAAATGCTCTACCACCTATTGCTGGGGAGGGAGTAGAGCAGCAAGCAAGCGAATTTATAGCAAGAACAGGCGAGCAGAGAGGAGGGTTTGCAAGCAGCCCCGCTGAAGCGTCCGTGCATCCGGGCTGGAGCGCTAGAAGGAAGATCCAGCAGACTGTGAAGCAGTTAGGAAAGAACGTAAGAGGAGCGACGGACCTAGCAGGAAAAACAACGGGAGACAGCTGGCAAGGCATGTGGAGACGGAGTGGGGAAAGGAGCAGGCTAAAGAGAAGGCGTGAATGATAGATAAGATGCTTGTACGTAACATTAAATATATGTTTCTATCAGAGAGGGATACCCTTAATGAGGACGAGCTATCTATTTTATAGCCCGAATGAGATAGAAAGGAGATAGGGGGAGGCAGTAGTTTAAAGGAACCAGAGAAGAGCAAAGAAGTGGAACTAGCGTATATGAAGATAGAGCATCAGAGAGAGAGGATGGAGCCTAGGAAGAGAGTGATGCTAGTAGCCCGCACGAGATTCTGTAGAGAGAAGCACAGACGGAGGAGAGTATGGAGGGATAGCGGGGGAGGGACGGACATACGCACGGATGGACTAATATCCCCAGTTGCACGCTCACTGTCGGCGTACATACGAACGGACGACGAGCGCCAAACGGGGAGAGGGCGATCGATACTGCGAGAGGGGCGGTGGCCGCGTGAGGGGGAGATGGTTGTGAGGAGAGGGAGCTAAACGAGAGAGTGATACACGAGGATCAGGGGGATGAACAAGGGAGAGGGAGATGAACGAAGAAGGGAGTGATGAACGAGGAAGAAGGTGATTAAAAAAGAAAATGTGATTAACGAGAAATAACGAAAAAGAGGGTGATTACCGAGGTAAAAGAGATTACCGAGGACGAGGGTGATTAACGAGGAAGGTGATTAAAGAGGTGATTAAGGAAGAAGAGAGGGAAAAGCCAGAAAGATGTGTATAAACGTTGATGAGGGAATAAACAAGAAAAAAGGGATACACTGAGGGAGAAAGTAATACATAGAAGAAAAGAACAAAGGATAAAAGAGGGAGAAGAAGCGGACAAAAACCGAGAAGGACAAATAAAAGGGGGGTGAAAAGAGGTAGAAAGAGATAAAAATGAGATGGAGATAAAAAGAGAGGGTGATACAGAGGGATAGGGGATAAACGATAAAGGGGGGGAATAAATGAGGGAGAGGACAAAAAACGAGGAAAGGACAAAAAACGAGGGAGAGGAGGAGGAGGGAGGGATGAAGAAGGGAATAAAGAGGAGGGAAGGATAGAGATAAAGATGGAAGGAGGAAAAGATGAGGGAGAAATGAGGAGGGATTGAAGGAGGGAGAGATGAGGATGGAAGGAAGGTGTGAATGAAAATAAAAGGAAGAGAGTAAGAATTTGGGAAGAAAAAATGAACGAGGAGGCAAGGCTAGAGAGGTAAGGAAGGAGGGATAGGGAGAAGGAGGAAAAGATGTCGAGGGGATCAAAAGGCGATAGCCATGAAGTAGCTACACAAAATACGGTATTATTTCATTATTATTATTAGAAGAACGGCATCAGGGGAGGGGAAGCCAGTGATGGGCCACAATACAGAATACAGCCAATACAGAATACAGCCATTATTTGCTCTGTTCGTTTTCAATTCGAGTTAAAAGAGGCAAAAAATGTGGTAAAACAGTTCAAATACACACTATTTTGTCCAAACACTCCCTGGCAGGAACACCTGCTCCATTTCCTGCAACACACTGCTTGACGGCACTCGCCCCAATACCCTGTCTGAACACCCTTTCCGGCCATCGCAGTCTTCGCGCATATTCTTTTCTGTTCACAGCGCCCTCAGATCCAGACATAGCGTCACTTAATTCATTAGGTCCCCTCGCCAATACCCTCAGCCACTCTGATTGCATTCATTCATTTCAATGATCGGGCTTGTTAGAGGAAGCCTTTCAATACACGCCGCACCGTAGTTCCAGCGCCATACTCCGGCAATAGGAGTTGAGGGCACTGTGATGCGACAGAGTACGACCGAGTGTCGATGATGATACAACGACGCAGCTCGTCCTTTAACCTAATAACGTAACAAAAGCAACCATTTCAAGTTCAGCAAGAAAATATTTTGAGGAAAACTCCTAGAGCCCTTAACAGTATCGAACCAGCGTTGGCAGTGCGCGAGAGGAGTGCTCTAACCACTTGACCATCCACACAACACACGCTGTATAAGAGGTTCTCTTATATCGGTAGTACAGCACAGAGGCCGCTGCTTGGATGAATACTTACTTTCTGACGGAGCGTCTTGAAGGGGTTGTCGTTTTTGAAATAGATATAAAAATCTATATCAATTATCACAGCGCTCAAGATCGTACAGCAAAATTCATGCGTAGAACTTAGTCGACAAGGTTCCGCAGGCTAGGTGAAGCCTCACCTACTATTGAATTGAGGCCTGCCAATATGTACAATAATACAACGAATTTTATATATATACATATATATTTATATTAGATAGAATAGGTAACAGAAACCTCAATGAAGATAAATTAATTTCTTGGGGAAGGGGAAATAATGCAGAGGATGCATGCATTTTCTTTGCTTGAACGTCTTGAAGAAGCTACTTAATTGTCTCTGTATCTACTGCCAAAAGAGTCCAAACAATATTTCCATGCAGAACCAATTTGCAGTGTACCAAGATTACCGTAAACATAGCCTCTAATAGCGACTTCCCCAGTAGAGAGTGAAGATACTTCACTGTGCAATAATATTCCTTCAAGACACGCATGGCAGTACGACAAGCTCGTTCGGGGGTCGGGATGCAAACAGAGACTGCTTGCAAAGCGCCAGCAGCGGCACTGCACACCTTCAACGAGTCCAAGTGGTGCTCGAAACAGCACTTGGCAGCAGCACTGCTCTAATTGCTGGCGGTGAAGAGGGGTGGGGGCGGGAGGGAGGGAACAGAGGAGGAGGACACAAGTAACAAGGGAGAAGTATGGACGAAGAGAGGGGGATGGGAGGAGGGAGGAAATAAGGAAGGTGGTACGGAAGGAGGGAGATGGCTGTAAAGAGAATAAGAGAGGGAATGAGGGATGCAAGGAGATAAAGGGATGCAAGGAGGGATGGAAAGGGAGTTGTGAGGAGGAGGTGAGGAAATGATGGAGAGAGAAGTGTAGGCGGACTAGACAAAAAGTTGAATAACTTTGAACAAGAACACGCATCCGCAGGTCAAGTTAAACGATATCCCTTTAGCAGCACTAAGGCAGAAAAAGCGTCGCAGTCGCTCTTGGTCCAGGCGTTATCTTATCTGATCCAGGCGTTGTCTAATCTTATCTAGTTCAGGCGTGATCTAATCTTATCTGGTCCAGGCGTGATCTAATCAAATCTGGTACAGGCGTAATCTAATCTAGTCAGGCATGATCTAATAAAATCTGGTCAGGCGCGATCTAATCAAATCTGGTACAGGCGTAATCTAATCTAGTCAGGCATGATCTAATAAAATCTGGTCCAGGCGTGATCTAATCAAATCTGGTACAGGCGTAATCTAATCTAGTCAGGCATGATCTAATAAAATCTGGTCAGGCGTGATCTAATATAATCTGGTACAGGTGTGTTCTAATCTAGTTCAAGCGTGATCTAATCTAATCTGGTACATGCGTGATCTAATCTAATCTGGTACATGCGTGATCTAATCTAATCTGGTCCAGGCGTGATCTAATCTAATCTGGTCCAAGAGTGATCTAACATAGATCCTGATGTTTAAAAAGTAACTCAGCATTTCTACGGCTTACATTAAAGGGTACTTATCCTAGGCCTGCCAAGCAGGATCAGTTGGTGCGCCTGCTCGGAGCACTCCCTCAACTCACCTGAGGAAGAGAGGATAATTTTAGTGAGGATAGTTGCTGCGGTCGAGAAAGTGTCGAAGAATGAATAGTTGAAAGTAAGGGAACGACAATAAAATAACAGCACAATTTGTGAGAACATCTGGTTTGGTTTTTCGTAACTGGAAAAGTCTAGTCACTCACTGGTTTTTGGAGAGTTTAGTGCAAACAACTAGTTGTTTGGGAGACACAGTTTTGGAGAATTTAATACATACAACTATTTGTTTGGAAGACGCAGTTTAAGAGAATTTAGTGCCTAAACCTAGCTGTTAGAAAGGCGCAATATAGTGGACGCATGGTTCATCAGAACGTTGGCAGACGTGCGCGTGTTTTGATTGAACCTCACCTAACATAACATGGGCACAGCTTGGCGTTGTTTAGAAGCAAATCTGTGCCGCGGTTTGTTGAGATGCCGTACACGAATGTCCCAGACGTATTAGCCTGTGCGTGTTCACACTCTTTCGCAACCTAATGATCTCCCGTTCTAACACACCACTTGTCCATGAACACGCGCTCGCTCCCCCGCCGTGGACAGAGGCCCTGCACGGCGTCCTCAGCAACTCTTGAGGCGAGAGGCCCTTCACGGCGTCCTCAGCAACTCCTGAAGCAATGACCCAATTACTGACACTGTACTCAAGGCGACAGGACGGCACACGCCTGTCTGCCTGTTCGCCTGCCTAATCGTCGCTATTGTTCGAGTAGCTTTAGGGGGTATATACAAAATCTGAAGAGAAGTACGCATTCTTCAGTAGAACTAGACAAGTCTCTTTTGAGGAGTATATAGACTTTTCTATAATGCAGCCTGATAGAAGTAGCAAACAGCCACGTGATGTGTCAACAGACAGCTCACGTGATGTGAATACAGTCGACGTGATGTGTAAACAAAACGCTTATGTGATTTAAATACAGCCGACGTGATGTGTAAACAGAAAGATTATGTTATGAGAAGACCGCCGACGTGATGTGCAGTCGCAACCAGCGGTAGTGAGTACACAGCCTACGCCAGTAGTAGACACATCCAACTTTGCAGGTAGCTACACAGCCTACGTCAGAAGCACACAAGCACTGTTGCAACAACACAGCTTACATCAGAAGCACACAGTAAAGGAGACTCTTCAGCACTGAAGTTTTTAGAAACAAAATTGTTTACGCCGCACAATTTTCACCACAAGCATTCAGGGGAGCAAAAGTCGTTCCACCAAGTAATTGTAATCTAAAATATAGGCAGGAAAAAAGTCTATAACGACGGGAGACATTCACTTTCGAAAGCTAACACCTTTAGGATCAAATTGAGGAACAGCGTTTAGGGCCAAAGGCATTTTGCACAGATACGATAGAACAGACTCGCTTACTGTTAGCCAATCAGACGTCAAAGAGACGACTCGTTACCACCGTTCAGAAGCTAAAGACTTGTACATGTTTTCTCAAAATAAGGGAACAGAAACGGAACAAATCAAGGAGTTGGTGCCGTGCCCACTCACGACGGATGGGTGCATCTTCGGGGCGACCCACCTCCATCGGCGGCATGGACACAAGCGCTGCTAATGATGACCTCTTAAAATTGAAGATTCGCCGATATGGGTTAATAGTACTATGAGAAAAAGTGCCAAGAACCATAGGAATCACAAAAAAATTCAGTCATTGTGGATTTCGAGGAAAATCCAGTTCAGTTAATGTGGAGGCTAAACCATTTGGTGCGATCAACTGATGACGCAAAAAAAATGTGGACGATCATGTAGGGAATACAAAATGTTGTAGTGGGATAACTTCCCGTTCGAACGATGCCTTAGGATTTTCAGTATGACGTCCGGTTCGCTTATAATAAGCGATTCAGTTCTACCAACTGTTGGTCCCTCCATCAAGTTTCGGTGCAAAACAAAATGAAAAAAAACAGTCCTATTTGCGCAGTGTCAAAACTCGTCAGCGAAAAAAAGACCGCAACTTTCGCTGTTGGTAGAATTCGGTTCGGAAAAATCGATCATAAATTATCTTTATTAAATTTTTCGGTTGTAAACGCTTTCAGTTCTAGATAATTTGGGGTGTAAAGACCAGTTCCGTGGACAGCCGCTACCAGCCTCCGTCCTGAGGCGACCGCTCGCTGGTGGCCCTCGATTCCACGTCCGGCCACTTTCACAGTTACCTTGGCACTAGCGACGGCCGGCGTAAGTGGCTTGTGAGCTGCCGGCAAGAGCGAGCGCAAATATTGGCGCTATAAGGCAGCTACAGAGAAGCCACGTTGATATCAAAGATGAGTAGGTTGTATTGTAAGATAGCACGTAGAATGAACAAATGGAAACATAAGATATTATAATATACTGAAGCTTTCCGTATTACGATGAGTTTGTAGCTACTCCCCGTGGCACAAGTGACCAGCTTCGGCAGCAGCAGCAGCAGCAGCAGATGGTATCCTTGAACTCGATAGCAATGGTCAGCGAGCAAGGAAGTCGTGCTACGCGTACCTGCACCACCTGCGGCCATCTACGCGACAGGGATTACCTACCCTAGCCTCCCGCCCTTCCCTCCTTCTTTCACACTCTCGTCTGACGTGTACTCCAGTAGCGGGCACTTCTGACGGACGCAGACAGGAAGATTCCTTTCACATCAAATTATTGAAAAGGCTATCCCAGTCAATGACTACAATTCAAGCAAAAGACCGCGTCCGTCATCCAATGAAAGAAACTAATAGCACCACAATACTTCGTTCAACCACCACCGAGAAGTCCATTAGTGGTGCTACCATGCGTCGAATAATAATCGCGTATTTCAATGCGATAGCTCCACTACCAGCTTTCAGAGCACTAGCCTGAGCGATGGTTTGCGTCATTGGGAGAACCAGCTGCCACCCCGTGGCATTCGATAGCATCCAAGCCCGTCAAAGAGCCCTGCAAACAGCGGAACCGGTTGTGCGGTAAGGTGCTATAAATTGCCAGATGGGTAACGCAGACAGCTGGTCATGCTCTCTTAGTTGCGAGCGCATGTCAAGTTGGAAAGGCAAAATAGCTAGCTATAGTTTATGATAAATTCACCGAGTTAATGGTTCGTTGTTTCAGCATCACCACAGCAAACAGTTACGGAAAATGTATGTGAACACATATAATGGGGTAACATTGTTAAGAGGTGTAGCTGGTCCCGTTATGATACAATACCTGCATGGTATAAGCACTATGCAGTCGCGTGAGCTTCCACAAAACAACTAGGTGGGAGGCCCGGAGGATGCCGTCTTACTTTGTTTCGACTGAAAATGCAGCCAACTTGTTGTTGACACGTTACATGCGGGATGGGCTTACGACGGAAAACTGATCAGTGCGTGAATGACACCCATGCTTGGATGTTTGAGGATAGCACTACAACAGGAATGGCTATAGAGAAAGAACTTATGCAGGAGGCGAAATTTGCCATGATGGCACAAGATGTCACTACACCAAGAATGACCGAAGAAGGCATTCCTGATGGAATGGTTGAGGATGGCAGAACAACAAGAACGGATACAGAAGGTACTCTAGGCCCAAAGACAGCTATGTGATGGTTCGTGAAAAAATACGCATTCACGGATGAAACACGATGCCATTCGAATCTTTCACGGATGGCACCTTTGCACAGATAGCACACGATACCATTCGAATCTTTCACTGATGGCACCTATGCACAGATAGAACACGATACCATTCGAATCTTTCACGGATGGCACCTTTGCACAGATAGAACACGATACCATTCGAATCTTTCACTGATGGCACCTTTGCACAGATAGAACAAGATCCCATTCGAATCTTTCACTGATGGCACCTTTGCACAGATAGAACACGATACCATTCGAATCTTTCACGGATGGCACCTTTGCACAGATAGCACACGATACCATTCGAATCTTCCACGGATGGCACCTTTGCACAGATAGCACACGATACCATTCGAATCTTTCACTGATGGCACCTTTGCACAGATAGAACACTATACCATTAGAATCTTTCACTGATGGCACCTTTGCACAGATAGCACACGATACCATTCGAATCTTTACCCATGAGATCAAGTCCTAGGAAGAGACGCCTACTCGTCAACTAGGCTGTGGCTGCACCGCACGCCTTCACACGCTTGTTTCTTTACGCAAGCAGCGAACAACGCACGACCAAACATCTCGCAACACTTCAATCTCACGACACAAACCGACCTACATCGTACTCGGCCAAAAACTATCGTTCAGCGGACACCAGCCGAGGCAATAGGAGGAAACTTGCTCTCACCAATTGCTGTCACAGTCGTGTTCACTAAGACCGACTCTAGTCACTTGATGGGTTCAGCGGACACCAGCCGAGGCAATAGGAGGAAACTTGCTCTCACCAATTGCTGTCACAGTCGTGTTCACTAAGACCGACTCTAGTCACTTGATGGGTTCAGCGGACACCAGCCGAGGCAATAGGAGGAAACTTGCTCTCACCAATTGCTGTCACAGTCGTGTTCACTAAGACCGACTCTAGTCACTTGATGGGTTCAGCGGACACCAGCCGAGGCAATAGGAGGAAACTTGCTCTCACCAATTGCTGTCACAGTCGTGTTCACTAAGACCGACTCTCACTTGATGGCTTTATTAAAGTATTGTAAGGTTTCTCCCAACTCCTACTGACGTTCGAAGCCCCGGTATTTTGCTCACCTTTCGCCACGATGAAAATCCTTATTACTATTTCCGTCTCCCCCCCCCCTTTCCTCACTTTTGCCTATACGGGTCCCTTACTCCCTTCTCCTTCACACAGGGAGCCCGAGGGCAGCGCCACGTCACCAGCTGGCCCATTTCCGAGAGCATTTACCTCAAACTCCCGCAGCCGGAGATTGACTCTTTCCTTCTCCACCCACCAGACTGGAGACTGGTTCCATCCATACAGGAAAGACGAGGCCAACGGGATAAAATAAATGCATGCAGCGTTCATATGAAAGAAACCAATGCGAAATGTAAATGAAGAAGCCACATTACAATAAAAGAAATAAAAAGTAACAAGTCTTCATGGAAAGTATTTCCAGTTAAACCCTGATTTCCGGGAGGGAAATGTTACAGAAAGTGATGACGTGAGGACGATGACAGGAATACGCAGTGGATTCAAGAAGGAGAACTTGACCAGGGGAGGCACCAACGGAAGTCCAGCCACATCATAATGGGGAAAAGGACGTAGAACGACGACGGTGACAAACGTAGTGCTATGATCATTAGTGATGGGACGATACCGAAAATTTGGCCGATACAGATACTAAAATGACCGATACTTGCTTATACCGATACTTTTCATAATTTTGGTTCAATGGTTGAAGTAAACATCACCACTTGAGTAAATCTTATGCCCACAGAGATTAAAAAAATCAGTAAAGATGTTCAGTGATTGACTATCCCCAGATAATTATCGATTCATAAGTCTGTTAGGCACTTTGACTTTGATACACAGACTAAATGGACAGTATTCCTCAGTGAGCCTCGCGGGACTTTAAATTAATAATCACATTCTATTTTATATAATAATGTACCTATGATATAAGGGTAAATTACAAGCACATCATGACTCGCACTGAAAATTCTATGGGCACATGAAACAGATCCTGTGACAGCATCGGTAATGGAATGTCTGACGAAACAAATATTGACATCAATGTAGATCAAATTATGAAGAATACCGAGAAATCATACTTCACATTGTGGACCAATTTAATAAAGTATTGAACTTTGAAGTGACTTTAAATGATTCAACAGCGCATTTGAGAGATGAGTGGTGTGGTGGTTAGGGAGCGAAACACTATTGTGAAGGAATACATAAAAAATGTATTCGCTAGTTAATTTACACCAAATAAAATGTAGCAAATAAAACTGATGAACATGTTGAGTTTTTCCAAAAATTATGCAAGTTGTGTACTGAAATTCACAAAATGGAAATTTGCCTAAATGATTTATTCCTTCTCAGAATAATTGAATTGGCAATACAACCTTCTAAGAGTATGTGGCATTGTAGAGAAATTTATGTGTGAAAGTCCTACATAACTTTGGTGGGATTATTAGCATAAACTAGATCATCCGTGATCGCAATAGAATTGATATCAGTATATTACTTTCGTCAACAATGAATACACACACACACAGTGTGAGTCTAACTCCGTTCACGCTCAGCCTATGAAGTACACACACAGTGTGAGTCTAGCTCCGCTCAAACTCAGCCTATGAAGTACACACACAGTGTGAGTCTAACTCCGTTCACACTCAGCCTATGAAGTACACACACAGTGTGAGTCTAGCTCCGCTCAAACTCAGCCTATGAAGTACACACACAGTGTGAGTCTAACTCCGTCCACACTCAGCCTATGAAGTACACACACAGTGTGAGTCTAACTCCGTTCACGCTCAGCCTATGAAGTACACACACAGTGTGAGTCTAGCTCCGCTCAAACTCAGCCTATGAAGTACACACACAGTGTGAGTCTAGCTCCGTTCACACTCAGCCTATGAAGTACACACACAGTGTGATTCTAACTCCGTTCACACTCAGCCTATGAAGTACACACACAGTGTGAGTCTAACTCCGTCCACACTCAGCCTATGAAGTACACACACAGTGTGAGTCTAACTCCGTTCACGCTCAGCCTATGAAGTACACACACAGTGTGAGTCTAGCTCCGCTCAAACTCAGCCTATGAAGTACACACACAGTGTGAGTCTAACTCCGTTCACACTCAGCCTATGAAGTACACACACAGTGTGAGTCTAGCTCCGCTCAAACTCAGCCTATGAAGTACAC